>NDGM011181358.1:0-15958 GCA_002564305.1 Octomys mimax | reverse complement strand
TATATATATATATATATATATATATATATATATATATATATACCTGTTTCATAGTATGGTGTTATAGACTGGTGTGTTCTAGACTCTGAGCATAGTATGGTAGAATTTTCTATAAGAGCAGGTATATTCTATCTCTGCACAGTCCAATGTGACAGTTACAAGCTACTTTAGCTATTGAGCACTTGAAATATGGGATTTTTGTAATGGAAGAACTGATTTTTTTTGCTTCATATAAGTGTAATTTATTTAAATATAAATAGCACCTGTGAGTAGTGTCTACCATATTGGATGGCTTAGTTCTGGATTAATGGCCAAGTGGAGTGACATGGACGTTTAGATGTGTGAAATGTGGGTGACCATGGAAGATTATTTGAATCTCGATGTCATATACATTTTTGATAAAAAGTACTCTTCATTCTTAATCACAGTGAAAAGAGAAAGCTCTGCTCATTCCCATAAGTACAGAAAGATTACTATCTCTCTACATATTTCCCAATCAAAACCGAGTTCTATGTGTGGTAGGCTGAGTATTTTAGTTTTGTGGTTCTTCATGTATCTGCCCCATCAGGTGGTGTGAAGTAACGGAAAGAATGCTTAATTTAGGAGTCAGAAATTTTGGGTTCTGGTCTCGGTTCTGCCAGTAGCTATTTCGATGTGTGATCTTTGGCTAGTCATTTTTCCTTCCTGGGCATGAGTTTTCTCATCTGGAAAATGAGGGGGTGGGATTCAGATGATCTCTAAATCAATGCCAGATCAACATTTCTGTGATTCTGTGTCTTTGTCCTTGACCTTGAGTACATGATGGTGGCTGGGAGTTTCTCTTTGTGTAGTCACTGAGCATAAGTACAGAGCATTAAATTAATTAGTGAGAGACCTTAGAACATTTTTGTATTTGAACTGTGAAATGTTAGATTATTTTTCAAATCGCCACTGGATCTGAAAGACCCTGAAGAAAAGTCAAATTCTGTTTCATTATTATTTATTGTGCTAATCAGATATAAATCTAGAAGAAAACGCAGAACAGATAGCATTAAACTATGCACACTTAATTTAAAAGTCTCTTCCATGCTTGCGTCCTTGTGCACTTACACTGTTGATGTTCCTGTGGAGGTAAGAGCTTCAGAGAGTGTGTCGGCAAAATGGGCCAACACGAAGAATAAGGGATGGGGAGAAAACGTGGTCTGTTCACTGAGCTTAGGAAGTTGGTCACTGAGCAAAATCCTAATTGGTACTGCATTGGAGGCCTCACAAAGGCAAACCAGTGGTAAGATTTTCCTTGGTAGCCAGGGTAGTCAGGGCTAAGGAAGGGTTCTTGGAGTGATTTCATCTGCAGAGGTTAGATTTTGAAGGGGGAGATGAATCACAAATGGAGAGCAAGAGGAAGGAAAGAACACTGGCCAGATTTGCAAGAGCAGGTAGGAGGATTTGAAGTGTTCTGAAGGACAGTGTGGTGTAGGATGTGTCAAACCAGCACAGAGGGAGAGAGGCATCAGCTGGGGCTGAATAGAAACAAGATATTTATCTAAGTGATTTAATTTTGATGCAGGGTAGTGACATTAGATAATTGGGTTGTTATTGTGTGGCAGTGTGATATTGTTAAGACTTTACTGGTATGGTCATACTATACTAGTAATGCTCCTTGTAAGTGCTAACTCCATGCCCTGTATCTATAGGGTCATGTAGGCAGCACTGCATCTTGTAAGCTATATTTTTATTTTTTAACTGGCTATCTTTAAGTATGGGAACACTCATCTCCAGAGATTCATTTTCATTTCAGAAAACTTCTAAAGGTGTTAATTGCATTTTTGAAAACTCTTATGTAATTATTTAAAATTATTCTACCAGCACCATAAATCAGAATTTTTCCCATTATATTGCTAAGGAACATTTATGACCTGTTTAGACAGTTTTGATTTATAGGTTTAGGAAACAAGAATATAGAAACCATTGCCAGGTTTTAATTTGGAAATTTCTCTAGCCCATTTGTTTCTACAGGAAGGCTGAGGGGAGAGGTGATTGGCCAGGTATGGTTGATGCTAAGGAGATACAAAAAGAGGAACAAGTTTCTCTCAGGGGGCCAGGCTCTGAAGTGTGCAGTTAGCGTGTCCTGCACATGTTTAAGACTTGCAGGCATTTTTGGAGATGTTAGTTCCATGTAACAGGTGCCCAACTCTGAGTGTGTCCTAGACCCTTAGGTTCTCTGTAAAAACACAGGCCTTGAGTAGCATCTTCACAGGGTTGTGGTGAAGACTTGAGAAGGGGTTCACCAATGCATGCAAAACTTTATGAGACACCTCCTGAGAGCCAGGCACTGTGCTAAGTGGGGAGCTAGAAGGAAAGAAACTAAGAGTATATCTTCCCTGGAAGTAGGGGGATCTTTGTGAATAATCCCTGGCACGAAGCAGGACTAGGTGATTGTCAACTCAGCGGTAGCACTCAGTGCAGGTGTTGTGAGACTCTAGAGCATACAACTTTGGACAGATGATTACATTACATCTCTGCTGATATAATTCCAAGAATTTGAAGATCACAGAAACTGTATGTGTTGAGGAGGATGAGGAAGAGTTAATCTTCTGAAATGAAGATTAATGATTAAAAAAAGAGTCTCAGCAGGCTGAAATTGTGGATCAAAATGAAAAAGGGAATGAACGGGAAAGCCAAGTCCATGATACAAGTATAGAGTGAAGAGCTCCAACTTCACAGTTCATGTGACAATTAGGGATGATTGTAAAACCAGTAGGAGCCAATTGGGACCTAGCAGGGGGCAAGGGTACCAAGGGCTTTAGGCTGCTTAATGGAATAATGAGCATTGGAACCCTGCCTGCTGAACTAGTCCCCTGGCACCACCTGACCACCATGCCTAATATTGGCACTCTTAGAAGGGGTAAGGGCCACGCCTCAGGACTCACTTCTCAAATGCTGGCTGTGTGTTCTAAGTGAAACTAGAATCTATGTTGTGCTTTAGGGAGAAGAGGTATAGTTGTCCTGTCAGATTAAATACCGTCAGCTGTTGGGACTAAGGAGTGATCAAAATATACAGTGTGTGTTTAAAAATGTATTACAGTAAAAGACCCATTGCCACAAATCCTCCTCAGAACATCCCCCTCTCACTTCAGTTGTACTCACCGCATTGTTCTTCCCCCATATGAAGTGGTTCTAGGAGTCTTCTTTCCCAAGTGTCTTTTTGTGACTGCCTCCATATCCTGAATTGATCCAGAATGTCACAGCAATTTCTGTCAAATAAAAACATTATGGTGTGTCCCCGTCCACCTTACTCACCAGATCTGACACCGTGTGACTTCTGGCTCTTCCCCGAAGTCAAAATGGCCAAGAGGGTAACTATGTTGAGTTGATTCACAACATCAAGGCATCTATGATGACATAATTTAAGGACATGTGTGAAAGAGGACTTCCAGAGCTGCTTCAGAATATGGCAAGAATTGGGCCAGGGACTTAGCTCAGTGGCGCAGCACCTGCCTGGCAAGCATGAGGTCCTGAGTTCGACTGCTGGTACAAAAAAAATAATAATAAAATAAAAACAAAATGGCAAAAATGAGGAGATATATGTACAAAGCAAGGGGGAGTTTTGTGAGGGGAATGAATGGCAATGTCTTTTTCTGTAATGACTTTTTTAAAAATTGAAACAATCACTGTATCTTTTGATCATAACTTGCACATTATACTTGAGTCTGCAGTACACAGAATCCAGGTGAGGAAAGAGAAGTAGCAGCCCCAGATTTTCTCCTTTAGAGGGAAAAAATTCATATTGCCACTAGTTGGAGCTGTTTAGTAATAGCCCAGGGAAGAGTGGGCTGTTGCCTTCTTGTATATTTTCCCTCTTGCTTTTTTTCTCTTAGCTGCATCAATAAAGACCTCTGGAGGCAAAGCCACATGGTGAAGAGACTCCATGGGCAGATCTAGTTGCAGCATGTCCTATGCTGGCAGTGGCTTAGGAAGTGGCTACTTCTGTCCTTCCAGGCTTACATCTATTCAGAATTCCTTTCAATTAACAAAATCGGTGAGAGATGGATGATTTTTAAAAACTCTGAGTAGCTGTCTACCCTTAGGTACATTGGTGCTGGACAAAGCAATCCAAGTTTAACTGCAGCTATAAAATCTAGTTACTTCTGTGACCCCTGAATCCTAGTTTTCATTCAGTTTTGTTATTTTTCAACTTTCAGAGGGTGTCATCATCGATACTATGTGCAGATGCTTTTTTTGTATGTAAAGTTACTCAATTATAAATTATCAACAGATTTTAGTCCCTAACATGGCAATATGGAAATGTTTCTCTTGTCATCAAATGTCCATCTACATAGATGTTCTTACTTAGCAAGTATATTATTTAGTGCTATGCTATATGTGCCAGACAGCCAATAAGAGTACTGAATGGGTCCCTCAGAGCTTCAGGTTTAGAGATAATGTCTTTGTGAGACAAGTGAAGAGCAAGGAGGAGGAGCAGAACATTAACTGTAAGTGGATCAGATACTTTCTGAGCTACATACGTGTGGAGGCTAACTCAGTACTTCATGAAATGCTCAAATGAGTGGACATTGTGCTACAGAATGTCAGCCAGATGGTCCCACCCTAAGTTGAGCCAGGAACGAGCTAGGTTAATGTCCTCTTTTACAGTCTTATATATTTACACATGTTTGTTTTTCTGTCAAGGAGGATAATTTTCCCTAATAGAGAAATGTTTTTTGTTGTTGTTGTTGTTTAGACTTAGCTCCTTTCTGCATTTCTGTAACGTTCACTTTCCCTGACTTTCTGAATAGTCATCAGCTGGCTTTACCCTCCCCAGTCCCTCTATTCCTGAAGAACAAGTGAAGAAAGAGGAGGAAGAGCCTCCTTCCTCCCAGTATGTCGAGGTTGCTAGCAGAAGTGAAGGAAAACAAGGCTTTGCGGCTAGGAGGTTGAACCCTGCCCCCAGCGAGGGCTGGGAGGGGACCTGGCCAGCAGCGGTCATCCCGACTGCACTGCGTCTGCTCTCTGTCCTCCCTGGAAGTCAGCACTGCAGTACTTGTTCTGCAAGTTTCTCCCTCCAGCCAGGGCTTTAGCTTAGCAACACTGCCTACCCAGTGCCTACGTGGTGAGTGTGAGGTCTGTTCCTGGTACCCCCCAAAGAAGAGAAATTTTCCCCTCTTTGGACATGAGTCCTCTTCAGAATTTTGTCCTGCTTAATTGAATAGCAAGCCACCATATCTCATGTAATGTTATTGAAAACTTCTGTGACCAAAATACCTTAATTATTGAATGCATTCTTAACTTTGTCCCAGTGGCTTCTAACTGCTATTTGAATGGCAGACTGACCTTCCAAAAGAGTCTCAAGGCCCAGCACAGATGCACTGAATCAGAATGTTTGACTTGGGAGCTGAGGAACCGCGCTGATGGCATACCAGGGGTACCCACTCTGCTAGCTTGGGAGAAGGTACACATGTGTCTGTCCCAGCTCAGCTCAAGGCAGCGAGGGACTATGTTTATAAAGTACATGACATGGATGAAAAATAGAAACCATGTACAAAACAGGGAGTGAGGAGAAGAAGAAAGGGGTACATTGTTAACAAATACATGTCAAACTGAGAAAAATAAGAGAAAATATGCAGTGTCTAAAGAGCAAAGTGACAGAATGAATTAGAACTGCCCCTGCCACCCAGGCCCATCCACGGGCCCAGGCTTGGGCCTGTGTTGCTTCCTGTTGAAGTCCACGTGTGTTGTTCAGTAGCTCAAGTGTCCTTCCTCACAGTCTGCCCGTCTGCTGAGGCAGAGCGTAAGTCCTTCCAGGTGGAGCGTAAGCTTTTTCTTGTGTCAGAAGCTCCCTGTTCCCCTCCCATTCAGGCAGGAGCCTCTTCTCTGCTCCTTGGATGCCTGTTTTTTTGATTCAGTAATTGATCAATTGATGGCTGGTGTTATCCTATGTGGTCTAAAAGCACGAGGAGATATCCATCCTTTGGGTAGTATAAATATTAGAAACTGGAAAAATCTTAAACTCAGCCCATTAAGCCATTAAATGCTATTAGGGTACAAACTGACCCCCCTGTGGTGCCATGCTGGCTGGGCCTCCATGGAAGGCTTTTCTTCCTGTGAAAACATAGGTTGATGGTTCCAGAAAATTAGATTTCATGTTGGCCAACCTGCAGTTAGTTGTCCTTGACACTTTGGAAAGATTGACCTACCCCCCAATACGCACGGGGTCCCTGAGAGTGCATTATTTACAAACCACCCAACTCCATACAGCCAAGAGATGACCCTGGAAACTAAAATGGGTGCCATTTTGCCTTTGGGTGGTGATTCTAGCTATAATTACTTTGGGTTTAAAAAACAAAATGATCAAATGCTTTCCATTATTGAGAGTCATTGGACAAAAGAGCTGCTGGTTAGTCAAATTTGGAGTTAGTGTTCACATTACCTGTAGCATGGAAAAGTAAGAAGTCCACAAAAGCACAATAATATTTTGGCTTCTAGAATCTCTTGATGGGGAAGGGAGGAAATTGGAGGAGATGTGGTGCGTGCTAGCAATGACAATGATGTTAGGAAGCATTTTAGTGCTTTCCATAGAGAAGGTGCTGACCTGTCTCATCTCATTTAAACCTCATGTGAGTGAAGTTCTAGGACCAGTTCTCTTTTATAGATGAGGACCCCAGGGAACATGCAGGCTGTTGATTCACCAAAACTACTGCCAGGAAAGATATGACCAGATTGAGCACCTCTTAGCAGTCCTTTGCCAGGGTTACCACGCTGAGTTGTCTGCCTGCTTTTGAATATCAGAGACAACAGGCCCATCAGCCTGATGCTTTTGTTCCGTCTGAGCTGGGGACGCCTGTGTCTTGTCCAGGCCATGGCTGGAGGCCACCGCCCCATGCTCAGAAATGGTAGAAGGAGGTGAGGAGAAAAGTATTTCCAGCAGATGAGATGGGAGCCAGAGGCGCTCCTTCATCAAAGAGCACTAGTTAAGAAGGCATGAGCCTCTGTCCAGGGACTCCATCCTCTGACTTCTACACCCTTCCAGGCCCAGTGTGAATTGCCCTTCTTCATTTATCTTAGAATTAAATGGCTATCAGAAGTTTACCTTTGCTTTATTTTAGGTTCTATCTCAGCTGAATAATTGATGCCACTTGAGTGTCTCTGTTCTGTAAGGGACTAAAGCTGGGTGTCTCTATTCTCCCAGCCTTAGTCCCAGCCCCTCTCTTGGTCTCCAGCTTGGCAGGTAGGATAAAAACCTTGTCTTGGGGTCATTCAAGTCCAAATGTGCGCCCCCCCCCCCGCCACCACTTACTAGCAGTTAAATATTGGTTTGGTAGTATAAACTCTCAAGACCTCTATTTTTAAATCTGTTAAGTCGGTACACGGGCTGGCCAAATAGCTCAGCAGATTAAAGTGCCTGCAAACAGGCACAGAGGCTGAGGGTTTCGATCCTTCACCCCACCATGCTGGCCCGGCTCCCGGGGCTCGCTGAGATGGCAATTGAGACTGGGTGTGGTGGCACACAACTGTAATCTCAGCTCTTGGGAGGCTGTAAACATGCGGATCACTACAGAGTGCAATCGAATAGTGAGACCCTGAACACCCTATAGACCTTCCCTAAAATCCCCCCCCCCCCAAAAAAAGAATTAAATGGGTAAAATGCTAATTTCATAGGGTGGTTTTCTTTCTTTTTTTATTTTAAAGAAAAGAAACAAAACAAAAACAACACAAAAACACAAGATGATAGGAAATGAACAATGATTCTTACATTACATATTGTTATCTTTAATGTAGTTGCTCAAGTTAGCAGATACAAGAATGCGGAATTGATCAAACAATTAAACATTAACTGTTCCTTTCAAAGACCAATAGAAATTAGTAGCACAATAATCTTAGCTGTCTTATATGCATGTCTCTACCTTCTTTTCTCCTTTTCTCCATCCCATTTGTTCTTTCCTTTTAAAAAAGATAAACATAACAATGAAACCAAGTTTCAAAACAGGTTATTAGGACAGTAACAATAGTTGATACACTGTGTATTGTCGTCATAGGGCTGTTTTAAAGATTAAGAGATGTTGTGGGAGATGCCAAACCCATTCATCACATACTTCCGTAAGTGTTGCTGATTTTCTTAGTCATCTGTTACCAGACACTGGCCTTTCCCTTATTTTCCTTTCCTTTGTCAAGCTCTGCCTAAGTCCTAAGAGGTATCCCTCTAGTTTGTGACCAGGAGTGTCTTAAAGGATTTCCACCATGTCCCTGTTTTTGATTGGCTGGGGTCTTTGTTTTCTTGACATTATCTCAATGTCACCTGAGCTCAGTAACCAGCAGAAAGGCTTGGTAAGGCAGGGATCTCACATCTAGAGAACAGAGTCACATCTCAGCTCTCTCTCCCAATCCAAGTGACCCCAGATAAGTCCCCAGTAGCTACCAACATGAGAGGAGTTGCTTTGCCACATACTTGTGGCCCAGTAGTTTGGTAGACAGTACATAAATTAGTCCCACCTCTCATATCAAGGAAAATAACGTAAAAAATCCATACCTCCTCAAAAGCTGTGAAATACCTAGCCACAATGGGGCAGAGAAGCTGAGGAGATACAGATAAATGAAGTTCTGTGACTCCCTTGCTTAGCTGATACATCATAAATGATGACTACAAATCCACATCCCTCGTGCTGCAAGCTCTAGGTAACCATCTGCGCATGCAAGAGATGACAGTACTCCTGCTCCGTAGGTCCTGGCACACATGAGAAAGGGTGTGGTAGGGCTTTGCAACTTCAGAAGGCTGGCCCAGGTGAGGGTTGTTGCTGTTTCTGGGGTTATACTGTGAGGACCAAGCCAGGAAGAAAGAGGTCAGGATTAGCCTGGGATAGAGACAAAGGTATAAGTGAGAGTGTGGTTGGAGGGTAGAACCAGCTAGCGGGGCAGTAGGAAGGTGGCTAGGGGAAAAAGGGTGTCAGAGAACAGTTAGCCAGAGTTCCCTGATTTCAGAGGTCTGGCCTGCTGGGTTGTGACATTACATAGATGTGTCCTGACCCCTCTTAAAAATTGGACATCACTGAATTTAATTAAGATCAACTAGACATTCCTCCTATTGTTCAAACACAATGCCTTATTTGTTTGAAAAGAGAGCGGTTCTATACGACCTGAAAGCTTCCTGCTTCATGTGCTGCTTTTCCTTGTGAACGGTGAAATGCCATTTGAAATAATAAAAAAATAAAAAATTGGCCTGCAGTCTGAACTGCGTACTTTTCTGTAAGAATTTTCTTAGGGACAGCACTGGACCTCAAAAGGACCCTTACTATCTCAATGATAAGACTTTTTCTCTTATAATCCAGCCTAAACTTTGGCTTCAATCTGAGACTGAAAACCAACTATCTCATACCTCTTCAGCCACCTGATGCATAAAACTGTCCTCATTTACTTCTCCTTTCCAGCATCAGACAGAAATAGGTAAGGGGGGTGGGGTCCGCAAATCGTTTTCGGTGGAAGCAGGCATGGTTCACAGAGACCAAGTGAGGTAGGTAGTTAGGGAAGCAGGAAAAAATCAGAAGCACAACTAGGTATGAAAGTCAGGTAGTTTTATTGTCTTCATCTGAGAGCTCATCTAAGTGTACCAGGATTTAAAGTGCACAGCGTTCTCTGTGGACTCCAACTTGCTGATGTGTCACAAGGTCTGTGACCCGGAAAGAATCCCAGGAAGGGTTTCCAGTGTTTCCCACAAAACATTTTTGTTTTTCTTCCCTGATTTATTGTTGACTTGCTAGTGATTCCCAAGCTCTAAAAGCCTGATTTTTGAACTGTATTCCTGGTAGTTCCTTTTTTTAATTTTAAGGAAGGGTCTACAGGGTGTTCAGGATCGCACTACTAGATCAGACTCATAGTGATCCGCCTGCTTAAGGCCTCCAACAGCTGGGATTACCATTGCGTACCACCACACCCAGTCTCAGTGCACCCTGGGGGCAGGGCCAGCATGGCAGGCCTGGGGATTGAACCCCCTGCCCCTGCACCTGTTTGCAGGTGCTTTAATCCACTAAACTATTTGGCTGGCCCCCTGGTAATTCTGTATAGGTACTTAAACAGAAAACACCTTGAGATTAGTCCTTTGCTTATATGAGCATGTGCTTAGTAGGAGGGAAGTATTCAAGTGATGCTAGATGTACAGTGTATCTCACCTGTATTACTCTTTATTTAGATGAGAAGTGTATCCCAGGGAGATGAGGTGATGCACCCATAACCACACTGTTGGTTAATGACAAAAACAATATCAAGGCACTGATGTGCATCAGGATTGTGTCAAGGTTAGGTCAGGCACTCAGGCCATTTTGGAGTAGAACAGGTCTGCCTGCCTCTTTATGGCCTGACGAATGAGTCCTAGGACCAAGGACTCTGTGGAAAATGCCTCAACTTCAACAAGTGGGGGGTGTGGCCCAGTGTTTGCTCATCTAGTAGGATCTAGGGTTCTGTTCCTGAGTTCTTAGACATAGCCTTTCTTTCCAGTTCTCTACTTCCATTGCACCAACAGCTAGTCACCTAGCGTTCTTCCGTAGTGTATGTGTGTGTGTGTGTGTACCAGTGACTACTGAGAAAAGAAGACTGAGCCATTGAAAGGTGGAAGGCTTCAGAAAACATTTTCCACATAGTGGCTTCTATGCCACACAGTACGGAAGGCAATTATCTTTGGAGGGGATTCCACAGCCCTCTGCAGGCTTCCCCAGTGTAAGATTTATTGTTGGCTGGATTGGGTGTTCTTTATAAGAGCATTTACTGGGCATCTAAAGCGCTGTCGAGAGTGTTACTTCCTGAATGCTTTTGAGGTTGCAAGTGCTAAGCTTCATTTTTCTGTCTTGGAGATACATTTTTGAAATGGTATGCAGGGATTTGTATAGGCTGAGTGCTTCCCATTCACACTGACAGGAGTTGCGCTGTTAAAGCCCAGCACGCTGCTGTGGAAATTTTCCCCCTAATGCCCAGAGTCCTCCTTCAGCCTGGAGCCTGGATCACACATGCCATGTGGCAGTCTCGAAGCAAGAGAGGGCCTGGGAGCTCATCCCATTGTTCCAGGGAAGTCACGCCAGCTAATTGATCTGAAAGTTAACTGATTTCTTACTTAAACAAAGGTGAGGCAAATGTTCTTCTGTTGCTTTTTCCTCCCCTTCTCTCCTTTTTATGTGTCTTACGAGCTAGAGCTACGATTGCCAGAAGAAAACTTGAACAGGAGTCGGCTAAATATACTGTATCATGAAACCTTAGGGACCACTGAAATGGGAACCGTGGCCCATTACTGCTAAGATGGTGTTTTATTGAAAATGCACCGATACACGCTCCCCAGAGAAAGAGTAGAAGAAGACAAGATACCCTAGAGTAATACAGGTTTTACTCTGAGGTAGGCTAAAATATAGAGTTTGGCACTCTGGAGATGTGAGGGAGCAGGCAATAGAATAGACGAATGTGCTTTTTTACATTAAAAGTGCCATATTTCACCAGAGCCACCCCTCCCCCTTCTTTGTTTCAGTGTCTTTCTTAATTTATATATTCCAGTTAATAGTTCATTACATGTCCTTTCTCTGGCTTTTAAAAGTTGTCTTCAAAAGTTGAGGTAGTCGAAATTTCCTAATCTTGGCAGGCTTGCCAGCAGAGGGCAGGCGTAAAGAAGGTTCTGACACCAGGGTGTGTCAGCCCAGGGTCAGAGGGGGGTGGAGAAGCAGGGGAGGAAGATCCTCCAGCTTTGTTCCAAGGGCAGGATGGGACACGCTACCCCTGCCTCCTCACAGGCCTGCTGCACACCACAGGTCTCCTGAAATACAGACTGCACTGAATAAAGGTGCTGGGTTGCTTTTATCTGATCATCAGGGATTGCTACATAATTACATGCAAAAGAATTAAAATATAATTTCATTCTCCAAGAGCCCTGTTTTTTCCCGTCAGTGTTCAGTTCTGGTTATGCTTAAGATTGAGGATTGACACATGGTATGTTGTAGGTGCTGTCACTCCTGGGAGGGGAAATTCCAAATCGTACTTGGTGGTGGTGACTCCCCCCCATACCTCATGACAAAGCCCCTTGAGGTATGCGCTTCTGCCCCCAAATATGTACATATTCCAGAACTTTGTGCATGTCAGTTAATTGCTCTAACCCTGTGGCAGAGGTAGTCCACTAATAAATTTCACATTATGTTAAAACGAGGATTATAATTTTATCATAAATGAGACAGTAATTCATTACTGTCAGTTAGATGCAGAGTTAGGAGGGGTGGTTGCCATTTTTCTTTTCCAGGAGTGATTTTGTTTACCTGTGATGTTTTATGAATGTCTTTACATTCAGCACGACAGGTTTTTTTGGATAAATGCTTTTCACAGCTCATGTACCCATCATTCATAAGTTACCTGAATGTTGATGTGTCACGCTGCGTGTCTATAAATTAACCGAAGTCACTGGCATTGTAAAATGTTGCATTAAATGAAGATGTGAGTGGCAATTTGGAGAATGTCATAAAGAGAATTTTAAACTCCTGCAGAACAGAGAGAACTCTCAGTCGTTTCCCTTGGCCGAACTAGCAGACACAGGAAGAAAACAACATAATTAGCTTCATTGTCAACATAGACATAACAGCCACATAAACAGTATCAATGTAGAGCTAACTGCTTTAGCTCCCTGTAGATGGATGATGTATTAATTTATATTTTTAAGTAAAAGCACTGCTTAAATGGAGACCAAATGATGGCTCCTTGGAGACAAATGCCCAAATCTCAGGAATGGGGCATTGCTTTTGCAATTTAGTAACTTTAATTGGCTGCCCCGTTGGTGGTCTTTGGAGGAATACTCCAG
Source organism: Octomys mimax (assembly GCA_002564305.1). Classification (NCBI taxonomy): domain Eukaryota; kingdom Metazoa; phylum Chordata; class Mammalia; order Rodentia; family Octodontidae; genus Octomys; species Octomys mimax. The sequence continues at coordinate 3,171 of NDGM011181358.1, read as the reverse complement.
CGCGGTCCCTTCCACAGAGGTGAACCTCCCTGGGCAGGCCATCAAACACATGGCTGGCCTGAAATCCTGTTCTCCTGTGGCTTCAGCTATTTCTCTCTAGCAAAAGAATCAGTGGGTTGAATCTCTTTAAATTCTGTCACCTCACAATATATCCTGGGTACTCTATTAAATTAATTGGGAAAGGGAAAGGAAACAAGTGTTAATATAGGGGTTGTTTGGAAGAAGACAGTGAGCTTGAATTACATTCTGGCCTCCCATCCAGCAGTTCATTTCCCTACCCATCTTTGTGCCCCTTCTCTCATTATTTCCAAGCAGCGCTGGCTAAGCAGGTCCTCAGCTAGAGCTGAGAAGCACATGGACCAGGGCCCATGGCTGTGTACACGTCCTCAGTGCCCCGCCATTCATCAGCATGTGGAATGATGTCCCCACAGAATGGTACTTCAGCCTCTTCCTTTAGTACATGTTATCTGTATTCACAGCTTGGAGTGGGCAATAAAACCCTTCCCTTTTCTCTGTGTTCAAGATCAGGCTCAGCAGAACCAAGTAGAATACACTCCTCTGGTCCCAGGTGTGTTATTTGGTGGTTAGAGTTTGGTGTGGGATCATGGTAATCTGTTCTTAAGTGCACAGCCAGCTGCACAATGGACTCATTTAGCAACTGACAGGTTTCTTAATATGTGGTGTTTGAACAAGACGGTGTCTGTTGTGGGTGTTAGGATGTGGGCATCGAAAATATTTTTAAGTATGGTATTTAGCATTTCCTTCACTCTTCCTTAAACATGAGCTTCCTTTGCCCTGACCCCAGGCATTCCTTTTATGTTGGCCTCTCTTTTTCTGTTAACTGTACAATATTTGCTTCTCCTTGTGGGCTGTGCTGCTGGGTATGTTTGATTCTTGGGAAGGAAAGAATCCTCTTTAGCTTTCCAAACCTCAATTTCTTCCTGTATAAAATAGAATTGCACCTGGGTATGGTGACACCTACCTGTGATCCCAGCACTCAGGAGGCTGAGGTAGGAGTATCTCAATGAGTTCGAAGCCAGCCTGGGCTACATAGTGAGTTCAAGTCCACTCTGACTACATAGGGTGACCCTGTAAGGTCTTAAAAGCAAGTGGATGCTATGAGTTGTGCTGAGTAACCCCTGCTAAGGACCCCTCACTCCAATCTGAGTAACTCTCCTCCTCCTCTTCCTTTTTCTCTTTTACCTTTCAAAATGACCTGCATTCAAGGTGATGAAAAAAATGGCATTAATTATGTCTTCTAAGTCATTGTAGGTTTTCATGTTTTACACTGTAGCCAAAAAAGGTAATTTCCAGTTTCCTAGACCCTAAATCCTAGATACAGGGTGAATACAGAGCACCCTGCAGGGGGATCTTGAGAGTCCAGCATTTGCCAGAATGGCCTGATCTGTGCCAGCTTTCAGACTCATCACAACTGGTCCATTTCCTCACCAAGTAGTCTCTGAGTCACCATGTCTTCTCCCTGTTTGGAGAGAGGGTGGCCTGGACTCCAGGTGGCTTCTGAGCTTGCATGCTAAGCCATTTCCCTGTCCATATTGTCACCTCCCCCTTTATCCAAACCATCAGCCCTGAAACAGCACCTCACCAACGGGCCTTCCCATCCTTTCCTGCTAGAGTCATCTCCTCCTCTGCTCCCATGGCGCTTACAGCCACCACCATGCAATTTAGGCCTTGAGTAACCACTTGAATTGCATCACTCTCTAATTATTTTGTGTCAGGCTTGTCTGCACAGCTGGTCATAAGCGTCTGTAATGTTTTTGTTTGCTTGTTTGTTTATTGTTTGTTTTGATGCTCCTGGAGACTATTAACTGAGAAACACTGACCTGCATCCCAGGAGTCCTCCTACATGTTGAGGCATGCAAGATTTTTATGGATGCCTCATGAAGGGCTTAATCCTTTTAAAAAAACTGTTTATCTAAAATGCATCCCACTTTTTCACAGAGATTAGATCTCAAATTAATTTAATACTTTGAAAAATATTACTCGTGTTTTCTAAATTGACTAGTTCCACTTTCTTGCTGTGCGTTGGTTGGAGAGAACTTCCTACATTTTTATTTCCTGCTTTGGTGCGCTGGCAGCCCCTCCGGAAAGAGTGCCTTGTTTCTTTAAGACTCAAAACTCCACTGATTTTAGGACTGGATAGTCTGGCAGACTGAAGTACCCCCCCCCCAAAAAAAGACCAGGCCTCAGTTTTCTGCTGAATATTCATGAGAGGGTGGGGTCACACTTTAGAGACCTAAAAAAAAAAGCTCTTAATAAATTTGTTATCTAACACAAAAACCCGTTGAGAGCGATCTTCACCTTGCCCATCTAATATCTCGTCACACATGGATGTCAATTGGTGCTTTTGTCTTTTGCGGCCAGATTAATGGAGGACTGTCTGTGCCCTCGTGACCCTGTTGAAGCGCAGGCCTTCCTTTGCCTGATGGGAAGTATTATCAGCAGGCTTTCTGGTTCTTATGAATGTATTTAATACACGTGAAATCGAAAAATACTTTCAAGTAAAATATGGAATTGCGTTACTAGGTAAGGTTTTTAGTTGAAGGAAATGCATGAGCACGCCTGTACCCCTTTTCCTCAAATGTACTGAGAAAAATAATTAAGACATTAGGATCTTTCGTGATTTATATATGCTGCACATGTAGGCCAGAAAGTTCTTCTCAAAGTTACGAGCTGGTAAAATCAGAGATGATTTCTGGAGCTGCTACCATTGATTAACCGAACACTTAAACTGCACCAGTTGAGACAACGAAGTTTCTCATATTGGTGACTTTATTTTTTTAAGGGACAATTCTCAGCTTTTCATGACTTAAAGAGCAGCGACAATTTCTGAGAGAAAATGTTAGCTTCGTGTGCTTGAGAGGAGCTTTTGTTGTGGCGGCCGTTGTATAAATAAGAAAGGAATCTAAAGAATTATTTCTTAGCAAACGTGTGGCAGCGGCTTTCTCTAGCAGCTGTCGTTCTAGAGGGGAAGTAGCTGGGTTCAGCGAGGAGGCACGCTTGGGTGTTACTTATTTCAACCCGCGTCGGGTTAAGTTTTCCTCCGCGCGCACAGGCACACTTTGGCGAGCCCGAGCCGAGAAGGAAGGGCGGCGGGCGGCGGGCGGCGGGCTGTGGGAAGCATCCACGTGAAGCGAAAGTTCTCCGCGCAGG
>NDGM011181357.1:0-16114 GCA_002564305.1 Octomys mimax | reverse complement strand
GCAAGACGATGCAAAGATGAACAATGTGAGACTAATAGACATCAATGAGAAGGAAGGAGTCAACTGAATTTTTAAGAGCAGCTTCAGACACACAGAATAGTTGTGTGGGAGGCACAGAAAAGCCTGGCACCCACTCTCCTTACAAGGGCACAACCTCCCCTGTTGTCATCGCACACTAAAATGATACATTTATTACAATCCAGTTGACAGAGCTACACTGACATGGCTCTATCATCTATGTAAACTGTGTGTGTACATTATGGTTCAGCCTTGATGTCAATGGGTTTTGTGAAACATACAACAATTTGTACACGCCATTACAAAATGATACACACTATTTTCACTTTTTAAAAAGTCATCTGTGCTACATTCCATTCTTTCCTCCTCTCTAACTCCAGCACCACTGGCCTCTTAGCCGTGTTGAGAGTTTTTCCTTTACAGAATACAGTTGAAATTGTATAGCAAGTTGCTTTTATTATGTTGGCTCTCTTCACTTACTAATGTACATGTAAGACTGCTCTATGTTATTTTGTGGGATTGTGTCTTTCATTTCAAATTTTCTCTTTATTGCGTTTTAGAATTTCCCAATCCTTTCTTAAGTCATGTCCACTACACATCTCATAATAATTGTTTTTTTTTTTTTTAATTTTATTTATTTTTTTTATTTTTTTTAAATTTTTTTATTTTATTTTTTTATTTTTATTTTTACATTTTTATTTTTATTTTTTATTTTTATTTTTCCATTCTCTTTTACCATGATTCTTCACAGAGATTAGTAATTCCTGAACAATCTTTACATCCACTCATAGTATAGCACTTACATATTTACCAAAGTTATGCACTCAATTTGACAAGTATGACGAATTTATTAGCATAAATTGCTACCTATATAATAGACATACATTATTTAAATTAAAATGATTAAATCTGAGCATCTCATTCCTTTGGTTCTACTTAGTCCCTGATAAAAACAAACAAAAATTTTGTTGTTCCCTTTACATAAAAGCAAATTCCAAATTTCTCTATAGACCTCTGAAAACCTGTTTATTCTGATGTTAGCAAAATTGAAAATATGAAGTGTTTAAATTGTATGCTTGGCCATTTGGTGATCTAAACAATGAAAAGAAAGGAGAAGTAATGGCTAGATCATTGGAAGTATGAACTGACAAAACGATTCTTAGGAAGAGCAGATTGTGTTAAAGTGACAAGTACTGCATATAAACAAAAAGAACACATCCCAGTGATGCCCAGGCCTTGGGCACTTCCGGATGATGACACTTTTCTTGGAGAATAAAAATTGCAAGTTTGCCAGACAAGGCACAGCACACCTGTGATTCCATCACTCCAGAGGCTGAGGCAGAAGAGTCAAGAACTTAAGTCCAGCCTAGGGTACGTAACAAGGTCAATACCAGTGTGGATTACAGAATAAGACTTTGTCTCAAGAAAAAAATCTAAAAATAGTTACAAATTTTTAACTTTATATATACTTTCATAGACTCTTTTAGTTTTAGAATAGTACAATGTTAAGCAAAGTTACTCTCAGCCCACATAAATGAACCTGGGCTTCCTTATATAATGTCCCAGTTATACTCCTCAAAAGTATCACAGAGTTTCTAACTTTTCCAAAGAAATTGACCTAATGTCAGAAAAAAGCAAACACATACCTTTGAGACATCTTGGAAACACAGTCTTACTCATTTAAAATGTGCTTTCTTTGTCTCAAAAAGGAAGATGTTTAACTCGGGAATGCAGCAATATCAATGCTTTTTAGGTGGATATATTTATACAATCATTGACAAATGGGTCATTCTCTTCTCTACTTTCTTTTCCCCCTAGTACAATGTCAAAACATTTGTGAGAAGCATTTTGTGTCAGGCTCCTTGGTGGAATCTTGTTTGTATCACAGTTTTAAAAGTTGAACATATTGCATCCAACGTCTATTCTCAGCTCCCATTTCTCTTGATGGACAGGTCAATTCAGAGGTTTGTGATTGCCTTGGGCAAATGGACAAGAAATACATATAAATCACTGCTTTCTTCTAATTAAAGTTATATTTGTGAGACAAAGTACAAATGAATCAAATCTTTGTTCCTGACCTCATTCGTATAGTGAATAATTGAAAGTAATTTTCATTGATATTTGAACATTTAATCTTTACAATTAAAACAAACTGTTGTCATATGTTACTTTTTTAAAATCTGTTTTCAAAGGAGAAATATAGTAACCATCCAAAGAGAAAACGTAGACAGCTGACCTAGATAATATGGGTGGTTTATCTGCACCACCAGAAAACTGAATCTCATGCTCAACCTGCAATTCATTTTGACTGCAAGGTCAGCTTCTTGGCTGTATTACCTGACTCCAGTGCATAACAGGTACTTCATTCTTGCTAAATGACTACACTTATATAGCAGCTTCCAAAGCAGAGTTCACAATCCCCTTCACTAAAGCAAAATATTTCACCATCACTGTGAAGAGTGCCATTCGGTATATCCATCTACCACACTCCACTGTGCCCTGGCAGCAATTCAGACCATTCGATTTGCAAAGACCTGAGAGCCCACTTGAGACCCACCAAATCACTCTCTGCTGTAATAATCACATCTACCTTTGGCACTCTGTCCCAGCCCATTCTCCCCAAATGACCAAATAAAACGATGGGGGGAAATGCTTCCTGGCAATGGCTTCAAGTTACATGCTGACAACAGCTGGTTAAGCAGATGTTCTTCATATGATATAACACCTGTGCTCTTGATGACAGAATTTTGACTAAACCGGTACATTTTGTTGTCCTAAAAACTATTTTAATAGAAGCATGCAAGTGAAAAATAGGAAATATTGGGATCGAACAGGAACATCAGTGACGTGAAACTAACGATACTCACATCTATCCTCTTAATAACCATTGTACTTTCAAATTTAACACCTTTTATAGATTTGCAATCACATGCAGAAGACGATCAGTTCTACCCTGCAGTCTTGCTAATGTAGAAATGGTTTAAATAAAAAGAAGGCTATTCAACAAAATGAATACATAATTTTAAACCAGGGTAATTTTCATGCTTACTTCTGCTTCAAATAATTTTTAAGTGTAATGTCCTTCTTTTCAAAAAAGTAGTTTTCACCCTGGGAAACCAAATTACTCAACAAGTACCAATTAAGCTTTCGAGTTGCTTGTATAAATGTATGAATAGGTTGGTAATAAATACAGTGTTACTACAGATACTCATATATTTTATTATATAAAGAAATTTAAATTCAGTATTAAGATGTTTTATTTCCTTTTTTCATTTTTGTTTTTATACAAGTGTGATCACCTGGTGTTCTTTGAATTATTGAAATTTTATCATTATGCCATTTCCTTTTCTCTTTCTGGCTATTTCCTTCACACTGCAGTCAAATCAGCCCAATACTAATGTAAAGGAACATTTTGATGGCATGTCTTTTTTTCCATTTTTGCACTTTTAGTTTTTTAACCTACCAATGCTATTCCTTTTTGCTTGACCCAAGCTTTAAAAAGTTACGCTATTCAGTATACTAGTTGGGTTGCATTCTGTTGTTGTTTATTTATTTTTAATAAGTTAGTCTCTAAATTTATTTATTTATTTATTTATTATTACAGGTCTGGTTATGCAGCTCAGGCTCATAGTGACTATCTTGTCTCAACCTCCCCAGGGCTGGGATTATAGGTGTGTGCCACAATCCCTGGTATTGTGGCTGGGACAGCTTGCTCAAGGTTTTGGGACCAGCATGGCATGTGGTACAGGGGATCTAAGCTGAGTCCTTTTGCCTGACAGGCAGGCACTTAGACTGCTGAGCTATCTCCCTTGCCCCTATTCATTCATTTTTTTAATTGAAAAAACAATGTCCTCAACTTCTGCACAAATGCCATTCTTAGAAATATCTTTACTATATGCATGCATTTTATTGCAAAATATTTTCTTACAGAAATTATATATATTTATTTTTCTTTTTTCTTACCTTTTCATTGCTATTTTAGTTAGTATATACCTGAAGTATATGATTGCATTCAACATGGTGAGTTGGTACTTGTACACAGCAATCGCAATTCTCTTTACTTCCCTTTCCCTACCCTTCTCTTCTTCATTTTCTCTACCTCTCTCCCCTTTCCACCTCTTATTCAGCTTCCCATTTGCAAAATGTCTGCTCCCCTATTTTCTACTACTTATCATTTATTTTTTCCATATTTATTTACACCTTGTGTTTCTCAAGTAATAAGAAAAACTATGAGATATTTATTTATGTGCTTGACTTTATTTCACTTAACGTTTGGGTCGCAAGATACAGACATTTTCCTACCAATAACTCAAGCTGACCCTCATTTATTTCAGAGTAGAAACCATGTGAATTTAAGATGTATAATATGATATGGTGCTACACATACACATAGGAAGAGATCCAGCTTTTTAATATATGTGTGTCACATGTTGGTTTTGTTCTTAAAAAGTAATAAGGATGTGGCTGATCTACTCAGAGAAATTCAAGTAGAAATATACTATATTAAAGTAGCAATACAAGCTGTAGTCTTCATTCTGTATATTAAATATTGTTATGGCTGTGTCCCCACAAAGCCTCCAGTGGTCACAAATGAGATTTTTCAGACGTGGTTGGATCTAGAGCATGGGATGCTGTGATTGAGGCTGTGTTATCATTAAATTAGTCCACTGATTGGTTTGACATAAATCTGGCTGTTCTTAATGGGAAGCCCCACCTAGGTGTGGGGGGCACCACTCAACGACAAGTAGCCTGGGTGGCTATGAGGGAACAGAAACACGGCAGGCTGGCTGGTGCTACTTTGCCACTTCACCACTTTGCTGCCTTCTGCTTACCACAGACTGTTTCTCCCCTCTGATGGCCCTCTCCCATGCCACCTTGCCATAGAAGCAGCCGATTATGACCTGAAATGTCTCAAAACCATGAGCTAAAATAGCCCTTTGTTACTTTAACTTTGTATACTGGACATTTTGTTCCAGCAGTGAAAAAGTAACTCAGGCAAATATTTAAAACTTCTTGATCCTGCATAAATAAAACTGTACTCTTTAGCAGACAGCTTGCTCCCCATTCCCCTCAACTCCTTCTCTTCCTGCCAACAACCACTCCACTACCTGTTTGCCTGATTTTCATGAGTTTGCCTTCCTTACAGGCAGAGCATCCAATGTTTGCCTTTCTTCGTCTGCCTTATTTCACATAGCACCCTATTTATTTCTCTAGGTTTGTGCTTAGGGTGACAAATGGAAAAATTTCCTTCTTTGTAAGGCTGATTAAGATCATGTATAATTTATTCTATACTATTCTACACACCATAATATCTTTCTCTGCTTGTCCGTCAGTGCACCCACAGATCACTTGCCTATGCTGAGCTGTGATGAATAATGCCGTAGTGCACATGAGAGTACAGATTGCTCTCTGCGATACAGGCCTCATTATGATGCCCTGAAGTATGGTGTTGACTTGAAACATTTATCTACGGCACATTACTGTAATCAGGAGAGTCCACTCCTGACTAGCTATTCAAGAAAAATGAAAGTCTGCATGCCCACAACTATCGGAGCATGAATATTCTTGGAAGCTTTATTTATTTATTTATTTATTTATTTATTTATTTTTTGGCGGGACTGGTGATTGAACTCAGGCCCTTGCACTTGCCAGGGAAGCACTTATTCCACTGAGCCATCTCCGCATCCCTCTTGGATGCTTTATATACCATACTAAAAAACTGGAAGCATGCCAAGTGTTCAGCAACACATTAGAGGTTAAAAAAGTAATCAATTTTTATGATGAGCTCTTATTCAGCAATATAAAGAATACAGTATTGGTATATTTATGAACACATGCATCTCAAAAACTTTCTTAGTAAAATAATCTAGATAAGACTGAGTACTGTATGATTTTCATTATGTAAAATACTAGAATATTCAAATTAATATGTAGTAACACAAAGAAAGATTAGGGATTGCTAAGGAATAGGGAGTAGTATAACAGAGTACTGGAAAGGATTACAAAATGGAATCTTTTGGAGTTGAGAGATTTGTCCATTATTTGCAATGTGATATTGTCTACATAAGTATACATATAGTAAAGTATCAAACTTTACTGCTTAAATATGTGTGATTTAATATACATCAATTATACACTTGCAAAATTTTAACCAACATTAAGTTGTAACCTAAAACTTCAAGCATGTATACATCGAATTAAAACAGGTCAATGTGGGGTACAATGTATGGCCTGAGTCTTTTAATAGAGCTAAAAGCTACTATCATTAGCCCAACATCAGTACATGAAAATAGCAGCACTGTGGAATGCCACCACGTTCAGGTAAGGCAGAGAGCTACAGTCAGTCTCTGCAAGAACAGCTGAAGCCTCAGGGCTGCTAATGCTGTGGCTCCAAATTCTAGTGAAAATTTTACGTTAGTTACACGTCAGTATTGTCATTATCCAGCTGGAAAGAAAGCATACACAATTCTCACCCATCCATTTTTCACACCTATCCAATTATAAAGCCTTTTTAGAGAAGAATGTATTTTTTTCTTAATCATGAGTTCAAAGATTTTTTTTTTTTGCAGAATCAAAGATTTTTTTAAAGATGCTCTTTGTTAAACTTTCTATTCCTGAAGACTGAATTTTAACTTCATAGCTATTAAATCAAATTCCACAAAATTAGAATTTTTATAAAAGAAACTTTCTTTAAAAAAAATAAAAGTAGGTTGTTATTCTATTACAGTGTTTCTCCAGGCACTTATACTGAAAAAGAACTTCTCAAAAGAGAAATGACATAAAGGTGTTTATGAAAGTCATAGACTAGCCAAAGGGCTTCCAAATAGAAGACGCTAACCCTACTAAAACTGATCATTTTAAGACAGATATTTGGAGAATAGATAAGCACATGTGAATGATAGAATGGCTGTTCTAAACCCATCCTTCTGTCTGTGTATAACAGAGACACACTGATTGCTCCTTGCCATCTGTATTTTTGATGACCTCTGCAGCCAACATGATAGCACCATGTCACTTTCAAGGCTTTTCATACCAACCCATTAAATCATCTGGCAAAACAAGAGCATAGCTTGTGGGAGCAGACATAGCTTCATTGGAAAAGACAGGGGCAACTCAGAGACGTGACTTCAATGTGCTGAGATGCCTGTCACAAGGCAGAGCAACAGATAGCCTGAAGAAATAAAGTGCTGCACATTGTTTTGTACTGCATATAACAATAAAAACTTCTGTGAAAACCTTATGGATTTGCACTTTGTTTTTGTGCTTTGAGAAGTTTCTTTTAAAATTGCAGTGTGTGTTTGGTGCAATAGTGTGTAATTATCCCAGGTGCTCATATGGTGAGGCAGGAGGATCATAAGTTTGAGCCCAGCCTGAGAAAAGAAGTAAGATCCCCTCGCTATAGGAAATAAAAATAAACGAGGGATGTATCTGAGAGTTCCTTGGTTTTAATTTTTAATCCCTAATAACACACACATACACACAAAAGTTATCACGTAAATTAGGTTATAAGGCTGTTGAGAAACACAAAGCAACTCAAAAGAAGAAATTAAGAATGATAAGGAACAACCTCTGTGGGAGAGAAATTAGAAAACAGAATTAACTCTCCTGAACACAGTGTGACACAACGAGAAGCATCCTGTGCTTGGCTGTCTAAGCCTCTAAACTCCATAACAATATTTTTATTCTATTTCTGAAGGTTTTATCTATGAAATGAGAAATGTTTATGTTACAGATTATGCTTTTATACAAATCAAAATAAGACAGATATGAGCTATTGGGCTTTGTAAATATAAGTACTATTGAGTGGCAAGTGTAAAAAATAGATTGTTATATATTTATAATCTCTGTATAGTGCAACACATTTATCTCCATAAATCTCAAGTTCTTATGTAGTAATGAAAATTTCAATTGTTTTCAGTTCAAAGAAATGAAATATGAAAACTCACCTTTTCAATCATGCCAGGCAGAAATATTCAATTCTATAAACTCAAACACTAGGCTTTCTTAGTGGCCATTAGGACTGTCCCACACAGGCACAATATAAGGACATACTAAGTAGCTGTCATTGTTTTGGGGGTTATAGTAAAGCCATCCCTCTTAAATTGTTATTCTTGTTTTCCTCCATACAAGGAACTTGTAGCTCCATTCTTCCTTTTTTTGAAAAAGGAAATGATTGCAGGTTTTTATGAAACATCCACAACAGGGAGACATAATTTAGATACAAAAGTATATGAGAATTAGCTGCTACTTTCAAATAGCTCACCACTATTAACAGTAATAATAAAAGTATAATCAAAACAGAAAACTACAAAAAACCCTCATATGAGCAATATACTATGTTAACATAAACTCTACATGAGTCTCCTTGTTTCAGCTATTACCTGAGAATTAAAAGTATCTAAATCAGCTAACCTTAATCAATTATTATTGTGATCGTTTCAAATTTATGATAATTAGGAGACTTGTATTATGGGATGCTGAGATATGAAATACTAGTAAAAGTCAGCCAGTTAGTAGCCACTTGTTAAATCTCAAAGTAAGTCTTGATAACCAGGGAAGAGCCACATTTTGACTGGATTTTGGTGAATCAAGAATGCTCTAAAACTCAATGGAGTTAAATGTCAGCCATGAATATTCCTCTGTGTGTGTGCACATGTGTGTGTGTGTGTGTGTGTGTGTGTGTGTGAATGCAGATGATAGACCTCATTCTAGCCCTTTGCCTAGCCACATAGCCCAGCTCTCCCAAAGTATGGTCATAAATAAGACTGTATACTTGTTGCCTACTCCCATCTTTCCCATGGTAGCTGATTACATGATTTGCTTCTTTTCTCAACTCCTATCCCACCCCATATTGCTACGATGTGCTAGGCACATGAAGAAAATTCTTAGTAAAATGCATCACACAAATCTAATCAACAGTGCAGAAGAGCTCACAAGCTGTGCAATACGAACTAGTCTGCCATTCTTCCCTCCTGACAACTCACAGTTCCATCAAACATGATACCACAGGAGAATCCTAATCAAGAATTTCTATGCAGGAGATGCTTACAGGAAGGAAATCTATTGGGAATATGGTAAGAAGGCAAGACTTGATTTGTCTTCATCCTAAATTTGCATTGCATGTGCTTGAATCTTAATTAGAACGCATACTTTAGTAGATATGGACAAAGTGGCTCTAGACAGTAGGCAAGGAGACTTGGAGAGCCTGACCATGTTTCAGTTGTTCTATAAATATCCCCAATACATACCCCCACACACAAATACACATTAGTTAAACCACAGACCAAGAATCCAATGAATACAAACACCAAGAGCACAAATGTGGGACTTCAGAATTTTGTTTTTTGTTCTTTAACTGAAGAAAAATTGCAAAAACATCAGCCTTTATTTTACTATTCTCCTTTCTTCCAACAATATAATTTTATTTCGACTTTAACAATGATGAAAAGATCAAATTAGTGATAAGCATTGCTTTAGATGCTGAACATCATGAGGCTTTCCTTCTGTCAGTCAAATACAATTAGAATTATTATTCACAGTCAATTTTTCTAAAGACTTCAATTATTCCATAAATTATCCCCTAAAAGTGCCCATCATTTTCCTGGTTGGGTTTCAAGTAGTTCAGTCAATAGAACAAATCATTAGTGGCGATTATGATAACCCACAATTTACAACACAAAATTGAGGAACAAACTTTCAGAAAGTCTTCAGAAACTACATTGTGAAGCCAAGCAATTGTAAGACATTTCTATATGTCTTTTTATTATTCAGCTTAGTCTAAAAATTTCAGGGGTAAAGAACATAGCATTCACCTTTGAATATAAAAGTTAGAAGTGTATGGCTTTAACTTTTAGTAAATAATGCAATCTTTTAAAGGCAGCAAGTATACCTTCATGTTTAGGTTTTAATATGATGAAGATAAATAAGATTTTGTTCCCTGAGTCTGGGTTAGGTTGGACACAATGGCATAATATATATTACTTCAGGAATCAGAATGACGTTTTAAATCTCAATGGGGAGCTGGACATGGTTTCTATGTGCCACATGGTGATAAAGAGCAATCCAATCACTGGTTTCCTTTTTTTCTGGGGGCTGAGTCCACAGATTAGGTTATCTTTAAAGTCTATTGAGATTTGGAAAAGTGTGACAAACAATTGTTCCTTCAAAGATTCAAATCAGTGCTCAAAAACATTTTTTTTTCTTTAACAAACACCTCATATCCTAGGATGGAAAGCTGTCCTCCAACAAAGTGGAAAGAACTCATAAACAGGGCCAGCCTGGATCCTGTTCCGTGCTAGTGGTGATCTCCAAGGTGATGCACCCAGCCCTAGCCACCATCATGGACCTGTATCTACTGCCTCCACCGCGCATGCCAAAACTGTAAGCCCTGTAAAGGCAGGATGAAGAACTGCACTCTGATCCCTGTTTTTCAGGGATGGTTTTATGACCATTTTACCTTACATTGAACTTCTTCCCAAACCTGGAAAGTGAGCATCACTAAAGAAAAGCGGAAATGGGGCTGCTCCAGCTGCAAGAGTCAGTGGCTAAGAAAAGTGAGAGAATTAGAAACCTTTGAGTTCTTTACCCAGCAAGACACCTACTGGAGCAAGGAAGGAAAGTTCCAGAGCAACATCGTGAAGAAGGCACTATGAAGCTGAAAGAACTCACAACTATTATAATAATTATTCTTCCTGTCACCAGTTTTTATTAATTCATGACTAATGCTGAGATAAGAATTTATTGTTCTATCCTTTAATGAACAATATCACTGACACATGACAAGATGACCAAAGAGTAGTACAACCAAAACAAATTAGAGTATTGTAAATGTGCCAGACAAATACTACATGTATTATCATGTGTTGTTATTTGTGAACCTTGGTATCCTTAAATTTATAGTGTTTTCTAATTTATTTTTTCATTCTAAATAAATTCTGGGGGGACTTGTGGATTAGCTCAGTTGTTGAAGCTCTTACTCTGGCAAAAACAGTCAGACACAGGGGACTGCGGTTTGGCCCCCTGCTCCATGTGCCTACCAGACCTGCCCTTAAGGGAAAAATCCAAACTTTTAAACTTTAGGTCCAGCCAAATAGCTTAGTGGATTAAAGCACCTACAAGCAGGAGCAGGGGCCAGGGGTTCGATCCCCAGGCCTGCAGTGCCAGCCATGCCCCTAGGGCACGCTGAGATAGTGATTGAGACTGGCTGTGGCATCACACGCCTGTAATCCCAGCTCTTGGGAGGCTATAAACAGGCAGATCTAGTAGTGAGACCATGAACACTGAAAGAAAAATTTGTGTATTTTTTTGTTGCTGTATTTTATTACAGGGTCTACAGGGTCTCACTACAGATCGGACTCACAGCAACTCCGCCTGTGTTCAGCCTCCCATGAGCTGGGATTACAGGCACATGCTACCACACCCAGTCTCAATCATGGTCTCAGTGGGTCTCTGGGAAGGGGCCAGCACAGCATGCTGGGGATCAAACTTCCAGCCCCTGAACTTCCCTAAGCAGGCACTGTAATCTGCTGAGCTATTTGGCCAGCCCTGTGTACCAATGTTTAATCCTTATTTTGCTTTTGTTTGTTTATTTCTGAATTGGATGCAAGCCCAGGAACTCCAAGTTAGCTTCAATGTTAGTGCTTCTTACCTAGCCAGGAATGGTTGCTGTAATGTTTTGGAAAAACATCTCACTGTATTATTTGCTTGAGTATAAATCACGGGGCTGATAAATTTCTTTCCTATTCCTCAAGTGTCATTTATTAATTTATTCATCTTTACACTACTGACAACTGATTGCAAGACAGTTTCATTGAGCCACTGAGATACTGTCTCAGGCTGTTTTATTTTATTTTATTTTATTCTTACTTTTTTGTACCAGGATTGAACTCAGGACCTTGTACTTGCCAGGCAGGTGCTTATGCTGCTGAAATATTGCCCTAGCCCTTTGTCTATTGTTTTTGAGCAGGATTTCATTCAGTCACTAGCTTACCCAGGCTAGGCTCAAACATGTGATCTTCTTGCCTTAGGCTCCATGATTGCTGAGATTATAGACAGGAGTGTGTCACACTTACTTCATATTTACCTGCACACCCGTTCTCTCTCTATTTACTCCTTCCCAAGTTCATTTATGCCTGTGTTTGTCATCTCTTTTCCATGCTAATAGCAAAAGTTCTCTTTTTGAAAATTAAGGGGGTGGGGGAGATAGCTCATTAGAAAAAGCGCTTGCCTGGCAAGGGCAAGGGCCTGGGTTCAATCCCTGGTTCAAAAAAAAAAAAAAAATTGAAGTATTCATGCCCTA
The DNA here is from genome assembly GCA_002564305.1 of Octomys mimax. Classification (NCBI taxonomy): domain Eukaryota; kingdom Metazoa; phylum Chordata; class Mammalia; order Rodentia; family Octodontidae; genus Octomys; species Octomys mimax. Next base: position 3,798 of record NDGM011181357.1, on the reverse strand, counting down.
AAATATATTTAGAACAATCAGTTCTCTCAGTCAGTGTTGACTATTTGTGGTTCCTGGAGCACCTTTATTGTAATCATGTGAGCTCCTTCAAGCATACAACAAATTCTCATCTCCAACTGGACCCAGAAACTGAATTTGTGGGGCCAGCGAGATGGCTCAGGGGAATAAGCGCTTCCTTGGCAAGTGCAAGGGCCTGAGTTCAATCCCTGGTTCCACAAAACAAAAAAGAAAAAAAGAAACTGAATTTGTACTGATCATTCAAGATATTCTAATACACACATAATATTTAGACCCATGTTTATGAAATTAAACTATCTCCTGATCATCATGTTTCTTTTTTGCCATGGGAGAGCTGATAGAAACACTTCCCTTTTTTTTTTTCGTTTCACACCAGATTCTTGTAAGAGAGAAAAGCAATCCAGAGCTGTCCCTGTTTAACTTGAGTTATACAATCCTTTCTATTTTGAAATCCATGCGCTAAAGAAATTAAAATTATTTTTGCTTTAAAGTTTAAAAATGTTCCCTATATCTAGATTTCTCAAAGTGGTCTTAGTTATAGCAAAAAAAAACCAAATAGACTAAATTTAAATACATAATTATCTTCTACTTTTTTTCTATTCAGGCTATTGTATATTTAACTTAGGTCTTTACTTGCACTACTATCTCAAGACCTACTCTATTGTCTTCAGAGCTGCCAGTACCTGAGCTCAAGTGCAAGTATTTAGCCAGTACTCCAGGCCAAGGCAAAAGTATCACAAATTAGAACCAAGTCTGCAAAATTCAGCAATTTAACAAAGTCCTGGCCTTGCTCCATGTTGCTTTTCTTTTTTTCTTCTTTGCACTACTGTTAGTGCTTCTGATACCTTACATTGATGCAGTATGCCACCGTTTCACTAAACTCTTCCACATGTTACTCATTCTACACCACACACTCATTAATATAAGAGCAAGTTGAGGTTCAGAGACACTAAATAAAATGCTCACAATGCCAGAGTTGGTAAGAAAATGTATCCAGTTCAAACTCAAGTTTGGGTTTTGTTCTTAATTTCAAAAACAACCATCCTATTCATGATAGAGTTTTCCAAGAAAAATCCCTAAACTTTTTCAATGAGAATCAATCTCCTTTGGCTTTATTCAAGTATAAAGTATCAACAGAGAATTAAATATTTTACACTTAAGGTTTAACAGAATTAATGTACTTAAAGCAGAAACAAATAAAGAGAGTTTGGTGCAAGTCAATATAAGATGACTATCTTTAAAAGAGTACAACATCTAGGGACAGCCAAATAGCTCAGTGGATTAAAGTGTCTGCTTAGGCAGACACAGGGGTTGGGGGTTCAATCCCTGACCTGCTGTGATGCCCCCTAGGGCATGCTGAAACTGTGACTGAGACTGGGCTTGGTGGTACACCTGTAATCCCAGCATTTGGAAGGCCTAAAAACAAGAAGGATCACTACAAGTCCGATCTGTGTAGTGAGACCCTCGAGACCCTGTACTAAACACATTTTTTTTTAAAAAAGAAGAAGAGTACAACATCTGATGCAGTAGCATTTTGATTTCATAGAAGATCATCTGGATCTGATCATATGAAGTTTCTGATCTGAGCACTTATTACACTGGTGTTTTCACCTTGTGAAAGTTCACAAAGTTACTATTTTGAATGTGTGTATGTTTCTATATGCATATTACACACTTTACTGTAAAAATATAGTACATAGAGAGCTCTCAACAGAGTACAGCACACTGGGTGGTAACAGTACTATAAAGTCTTCATAATTGTTAAAATCTTTGGTGCATAGGAATTCAGTTTTTTTCTTTCACAAAAAAAGCAAGTGATGCTTAAAGATGTTATCTCAATTTCACCCAGCTAGTGAATAAAAGTTTTGAATTGTAAGTAGAATCCTTTGCCATTTCCACTTAATTGTAAAGTGAACAATGCCCATGGTCCTGCCTTAGTAGACTGCCCCTTGGGTATACATTTGGCACCTTTACTAATGCTTCAATGCCCAGACAGAAAATATTAGTCATTTTTCTACTTCACACATGAACTTAGATATTTTGTATGTAATGCTTATAAATCTACACATATATGTGTACACATATTCTCTTAAATACCTTATAAATCTATAATAATTGAAACAACATATAAATGCTCAGGGCCTGGGAGATGGCTCAGTAGAATAAGTGCTTTCCTGGCAAGCACAAGAGCTTGAGTTCAATGCCCAGTTCTAAAAAAAAAAAAATAGAGAGAGATAGATAGACAGACCGACAGATAGATACATGCTCAAATAGTTTTGGATTTTGGAACATCAGATTAAGGACATTCAATTACCAATGTCTGCAAAAAATACTCTAGTTTCTCTTCAGATTGTATAAATCTTTCACCTTTTACTAATGTCTGCAAAAATTTCAAACTATGAACAACTCCAAAATCTGAACGAATCCCAGCCCCCAAGATGTTGGATAAAGAGTACTCAACATAATCAAGAAAATACTTGCTTCCATGGTCTGACTATATGCTCTTAAATGTCATACACTGAAACATAATTGTGAATGTGTTATTAAGAGGAAATCTCTAAGTGATGATTAGATCCTGAGGACTCTGCCTTCATGAGCGGGAGTCGTCATCTGACAAGACAGTCTTTACACAGGCCTCTCTAAATATTTGAGGTACAAATGAAGGGCCAGGAAGATAGCTCAGCAGCATAGCACCTCTCTGGAAAGCTCAAGATCCTATGTTTGATTCCCAGTACAAAAAAAAAAAAAGTGTATTTGATGTACAAATGAATGAATAAGTTTTGAATAGGAGAGGTGAAAAAAATATTAAACCTATTACAATCTTAATTTTACTTTTAGATATTAATATAAAGTATCTTAGAAGAATGCTTGATGAAAAATACAAGTCACTGATAATTAAATACGAACTTTTGTACTGAAAATATTTACCATGTTTTAGGTTTTTAGAATATTTTATATTTTCAAGTAAACTTCATTTGTTGTTTTTTTTTTCTTTTTTTTGGTGAAACTTTGGATTGAATTCATGCCCTTGGCCTTGCCATGGAAGCACTTATTCTACTGAGCCATCTCCCCAGCCCCCTCATTTGTTGTTCTTGTTACTACATATCTCACTGGAAAAGTTCTATTCACTAGGACAAACTTATATAGCCTTCAGAGGCACAGAGCCTTGGATTTTTCCCTTTTATTAGTAAATGTTTGAAGCAAACTTGAAACTTTGTTGAAATATCATTATCAATCTTAAAGTACTTGGGTAACACTTGTATTACAATATTGTTTTGTTTTATTTTATTTTTTTTATTTTTTATGTATTTGGTATAGGGCCTCACTATGCAGCTCAGACTCATCATGATCCTCCTGTTGTCAGCTTCCCCAGCACTGGGATTTCAGGCATGCATCACCATGCCCAGACTCCATTGCTGGCTCAGCAGGCCACAGGGGTGGGCCTAGTGTGGCATGGGAGATGGGGGTCAAACCCTTGTCCCTGCACTCGCCATGGAAGCGCTTAGTTTGCTGAGTTATCTCACCGGCCCTATATTCAAGTGTTGTACATAGGTCCATGTCAGCCAAACTGCGTGCAAATGACACAAAGTTAGAATTTAGTGGAAAAAAATTAAAAAAGTTTCACTCGGTTCAAATTATTCTTTTATTTTTTTTAAATTTTTTTCCTTGAATTTTTTATGGTACATTTTATATATACATAGTGATAGCATTCATCACAAGGGAATTGTACCTTGCTTCAAACAATAGTTTCAAGCATTTTTTTAAAGATTTAAAATTTCT
>NDGM011181355.1:0-15305 GCA_002564305.1 Octomys mimax | reverse complement strand
GAGACAGACCGTGCTCACTCCAGGCTGAGACCGGCTGGACGCTCGGCGGAACCCGTATCTGTACCGTAAAAGTGCCCAGGCTCTGTAAGCACCTGCATAAATGGCAGCAAATTGTCTAGAATATGTGGTTGAACCATGGATGAAGGGCGACTCCAACCAACAGGGTTTTTTAACATAGAAAAATAGCATCACTTTGGGAGCAGGTGCAGGGTAGGACTTCCACAGTCAGAGAAGCAGCTTCAGTGTCTGGCTTCAAAGCCTCCGCAGGGCGGGGTGCTGTTAGAGCCCAGAGCGGATGGTGACTTGCATGTGGAGCCGGTCTGTGCCTTCCTCCAGCCTCAGGCCGCCAAGTCGCCCCATCAGCGTGCCGCCTGTGCGCTCCCATGGACTCCGCTCTGCAGTGGAGCACATCTGCTGACAACATGCTTTCCTGAATATTCCAGGCCTGTTGCTGAGACCCACCACACAGAGGAACAGAGAAGAAACTCGGAGGATTTTTTAAAAATTATTACTGCTCTTTAGCAATGTGTCTGGCATCCACGAGAGCTGATGCAAACACGGGGCAGTCCTGTATTCTCGTGTCTGCTGACCTCCCAGCCGCTCGGTGTTCCGTAGGCCAGGGAATCATGCCGAGTCTCAAGCATTATGATAAAAGAAGTCCATTTCTGCTGCAGGTAGGTAGTGTTCTGAGGCCCCGGGCAGGACTACACAGGGGGAGGAAGCCAATGCAGTCCTCCTGGATGACTTGGGGCGCAGTGCTGGCAGCAGCTGCAGGCGCTGAGGACATACCAGCTCCTTGGCCTTCTAAGTGGATCCTGTAGGCGTCAGAATTCTGCATTCTCTTGACATGAGGGAGGGTGAGGAGCAGCGCTGATGGCAGAGCAAAGAAAGCTGCTCCCTGAGATAGAAGCCAGCCAACATGGCAATGTGAGAAGGCTGTGAGGGCAGCGGGGCATCCAAGAAGGTACACGCCGGGAGCTGGTGACGCAGCGCCGGGGGGGACTCCAGCTCTGAGAGAATTTCTTCTATGGATAAGCTGTTACCAAAGAGCACCCTACACTCCAGAAAGATCTCTTGCGAAAGGTGGAGTCAGTTGGTCCAGCCAACTTCACCACTGTTTTATTTTAAAGGATTCCCAGGGCTGTCTCTACCCACAGAAGTGGCACTCTGACTGGTCCACAGCCACCAATGCCTGGTGAGTCCCAGCACCAGAGGGCAGCTGTGCCTCCCTGGAGGTCCCAGTGCCTATTAGGATTTCACAGAACTAAGGTTTGCATAGCTTTCATAACAGGAGGCTATGATGCAGTTATTAGGATATGGTAAACAGAAAGCATACATACTGGAGAGCCAGGATTTCATGGGACTTACCATAGTGTGATATTCACTTTACTATTATTTTATTTGTCACTTTATTTGAGAGGCCCAAAAGAAAACCCAAACCTCTAAGCTAGACTTGTGTTAGTTCACTCATCAGCTTGCTATAAAGCCAATGTGATCCACGTGACATACTGCACATATACAAGTTCTTAAGAACTTTAGGGGGGAATATCCCGAGTGTCAGACAGCTTGATTTCATTGTCCCTTTGTTACAGCTACCTTGTCAATGTGTGGCACAAACATGGTCACCATAGGTTATGTGTATTGCAAGTAGCAGTGACGTTTCTCGATGTGAGATCCATTCCCTCCCAACAATGCAGATGATGGACCAAAAGAAACTACAGTGAGTTCCCTAAAAGTGTGAGTATGTTCCATATGACTTTTGTAAAGGAGAATTTTATGATCACATATTTATGAGAAACATCTGTGTCGCTGAACATTACAATCTTCACAGACCACTTCAACTGTGCTCATCAAAAACTGCACTTCGCAGAACTCACCAGCACTTGATTCCAACCGAGACTTCCACTCTGAAATCTGGACGTTGCTGATCCACCACTGATCCTGTGCCTATTATCATACCACCCTTCCTGGCCCTCAGAACTGTAGAATCTACAGTTGCTCCCTGGGGATACACTTCGGGAGTGGGAACATGCACAAAACTCTGTGGGGCTCTTCAGCTGCCTCCCCTCCATCTCCTCTTCCATCTCTAGAGTCCCTTTGCTGTTCACATTATTGTTGTTATTATTTCATTTAAGCTCATGGCATAGTGTCTACATGCACTGTGGGGAGTGCTTGCATGTCCATGTGCATCTTCATTCTCTGTACTTCCCTTTCCCAGCCTCCTGTCCCCTATCCCTGGTCTTGGTGACCCCTGCCTATGGGCCAAAGGTCTACTTCCTTGACTCCCCTACCCCTTTCATTTTGCTTTTTATTTATACTTTGCCTTAATCAGATGAAAGATACTGTGCAATGTTTAAGCTTCTGCATGTGATTTACTTCACTTTACATTTTTCAGATGAATCCAAGGTGCAAACACTATGGAACTCAGTATGGCAATTTTTCAGAGAAGAGAATTATAAATTCCTCATGAGCCAGTGACTCCCCTTGTGGGCATCTTCCCCCAAGAGCTAAGTGGTCATCTAACAGCAGTATGCGTATCGCCACATTCACAGCAGCGCCATTCATAGCAGCTGCATCCTGAAGGCAGCCCACACCTGCACAGACGGACGGGCGGCTGTGGAAAATGTCCTCTTCACAGCATGAAGTCATACTTGGGTGTGAAGAAGAGATACACATGTCTTCTGATAGCCAGGCTTGGTGCACCCTATCAGCGATCCAGCTTTCAGATCCACACACGTGAATGAAGACATCGTCTCTGAAATAGCTCATCCAGCCAAGACACTCCTGACCCAAGGGATGGAGTCTTCTCAGTCGAGACCTCATCATGGCACCATTTCTCTAAATCTCAAGTCGAAGGTCCATGAGCACAAGTGGATGCTATTTTTTATGTCGCTATATTTTACAGAAATTTCATACAAAGAAATAACAGCACATTGTTTTATTTACACATGATGTTACATGGATTAGCCATGTCTATACACGATGAGCACACACTGGGAAAGAACAATCATCAGTCATCCTCAAATTCTTCATGAAGTGTCAAAGAAGAGCAAATGTTCTCACATTAGTTTATGAGGAAAGTGATACAAAAGCCTGATACAGATATCATAATAAAAGTGCAGACCAACATCCCTGGTGAACGTAGATGCAAAGGTTCTTAATAGAATGGTAGAAAGTCAAAATTCAGGCAACACTGGCGATCTGGAGGTCTCAGCACCTCCAAATTTAAAATCTATGACCACAGGTAGGGAAACATTCATGATCTAATCAGCTACGGAAAACGCACCTGACAAGTTTCAACATCCTTTCAGGATCAAAAGTCTGAAAAATTGTGCATAAAAGAAAGAACTTCAATATGCATAAGGCCATATTTGACGACTTCCATCTCGATCGTGCTCAGCAGGGAATGTCAGAAGGTCAAGGACCAAATATCTTACCGCTCCATTCAGCACGGGACTGGAAGCACCAACAGGACAATTAGAAGTCACAAGAAATGAAGGCTGCAGAAAGGGAGAAGTGAAGTTGTTCCTAGTCACAGGCAAAGTAGTCTCAGGTACAGACGATCGAGATTTACCTAAAAGCAACTAAAATAAGTAAACTAAGTCAGTCAATTTGCACAATATAAAATAAGCACACAAAAGTAGTATAAATCTTTTAATTTCAGTGAGTTCTGATTTAATTGTTGCTTAAAAAACATAATTTTAGAACAAAGAAAAAATAATGAAGGCTGGTTAGTTGTTTCTATTTTTTCTTTTGTTTCGTTTTTTGTTTTCTTTCCTTGCGGCCAGAAATTGAACATTTTTTTCATCCAGAAATAGAAGGCACCTGGGTAGTGGATGCTCCTATCACATTGCTTTAAAGGATGGAAAGAAGAAGTTACATCTATATGATAACAACAAACTATCCAAAAAGAAATCTACAAATGAACACATTTACAATAGCAACAAACTTTTAAAAATAATTTTTAGGGAGAAAGAATTGTACACTGGACACCTTTAACTGCTTTTGAAAGAAACTGAACAAGATACAGACAAAAAAAAAAAAAAAGCTAGCCCATATTCAGGATTTAGAAGCATTAATTTTTAGAGTTTGTACAACTTAAAACAATCTACAGATTCCATACAACCATTACCAAAATCTCTGACATTTTTGAAGAAAACAGAAATTCTTTTTTAAAATTTTATTTTATTAAGAAACAAATATCAATAAGAGCTTCAAAGCTGATTAATAGAATAGTTTCAATAATTAATACCTTGTACATTATTACCTTCTTAGTGGTTATCCACAGTACAAGAAGCAGACAGGATTTCCTGTCCAAACACTATTACTACAAATCTTCTTCTCATTGAATAAGCAAAAGTAGCTGTATACCTATCCTAACTACTCTGTATATACACATACAAAATGGTCCTTCCTTTGTATCCCTTTTTTTGTTGTTTAGTCCTGTCAGAGATGGGTATCCCATTGGCATCTAAATACTATAGGTGTGTGGATTCCACAAAACAATCCAACACAGTCCAGCAGTCCACACTAGTAGTGGGATGTCCGTGGAAGTTGTTGACTTGGGCCTTTCACAGCTCAGCATATTAATACGGCTTTACTTAGTATACCTCGTTTTTATACTTTTCTGCTGCATGGTTAAGACCAAGATAAAGCAAGACCTATATAAGAAGAAATGCAACTTTTGTGTTTGAGAAGGTCGGTCAAGTCCCGTCAGGATCGGTCCTGTAGCCCTGTACCGCACTTTGTAGATTCTTTTCAGTGCTTTCACAGAAAACAGAAATTCTAAACTTGTTGACGTCACGGAAGACTCCAAACCAAAGCAGATCTAGCACAGAAGCCGGAGCTGGGGGCCGGCCCGCTGCCTCTTCTCAAGTGCACCGCAGAGCTGCAGGAGCTGAGAGGCGCGCAAACAGAGGCCTCCAGAGGCGACGGCCGGGTCCAGCGGCGGGGAGCCCCACGCAAGGCCGCTCACTCCCGGTAAAGCTGCTGAGAGCGCACGCTGGCTCGCTGCGGTGGTGGCTGCAGACGGTTGCGCTGGGAACCCTGGACACGCACGTGTATGCAAATGAAGCTAGAACTCTATTTCACTTCATATGCAAAACCAGCCAGAGGTGGATTATAAATTTATGTATCAAACTTATCCTCGGGCCATAGAGGTAGCTCAGAGGCCTAAGCACCGGCATAGGCAAGCACAAGGACCCAGGTTCAATCCCGGTACCGCATGTCACCTGCCAAGCCAGACACCGAAACCAGGCTTGGTGGTGCGTGCCAATAGTCCCAGTGCTGGGGAGGCTGAGATAGGAGGATCACTACGAGTCTGAGCTGTATAGTGAGACCTTGCATCAAATACATAAAGTTAAAAAAAGAACAACTTATCCTCTAAAATTATTCAGAAAAACAAAACACAGAAGATCTCCATTACATTGATCTTGGCAATGACATTTTTGGATGTGAACAAAAAGCACAGCCAACAAACGAAAAGGTACACAATGAAGTTACATAAAAATGCTACTTAATTGCTAAAGAAATAATCAACAGAATGAAAAAAAAAAACCCTACAAAATTAGGGAAAACATTTGAAGTCCCTACATGTGCTAATGAGATGCTATCCACAGTGCATAAGAACTCAATAGCCAGAAATCAAACGCACTGATGGAAAGTTAAGAAAAGATCTGAATAGACAGTTTTAAGAAAGAGGACATACTGATACAAATTACCAACAGATGCATAAAAACATGTTCAATATCACTAATGATGAGGAAAATACATACCAAGATCACAATAAAATATCACATTACAGGCATTAGCCTGCTTATTATAAAAAAGATGAAGCTAGCATGCACAGATGAGGCTGTGGTGACCACAGCTTTGCACACTGCTGGGGGTGAAATAAGTGATATCCAGGGTTGGCAGTAGAGCTCAGCAGACTAAGTGCCTGCTTAGGTAAGTGCGGGGGCCGGGGTTTGATTCCCGGCACCGCATGCATCGCCCTGGGCACACTGAGCCAGTGATGGAGTCCTGGTGTGGTGGTGCCTGCCTATAATCCCAGCACTAGGGAGGCAGAAATCAAGAGGATCACTATGAGTCTGAGCTGCACACACACACACACACACACACACACACACACACACGCCACCTTAAAAAATAAATGATGTCAGCAAGGTCTTTGAGTGGACCACAGCAATGACAAGTTCCTGAGGGTGTCCCCCAGAGCTGCATGGTTAGGCTCTAGCGTCACATGTACTGATAGGTAGGTGAAGTCATATATGATTGGTCAAGTTGGATTAAAGTTGGCTGTGCAGGAAACACTGTCATTGTGTTAGAAAGGAAGAGCAATATTTTGAAACTTAGGCCCAGACAGAGTTTCTAACAGAAAGCTGTTATTTGCATTACTGAAAGGCTAGGGGTGGAGCACGTCGGGACAAGTGATGCGTAACAGCTGAGCTCACTGGTACCAGCAGCCGTCAGTAAGCTCAGGTAACAAGAGAAACCCTGCCATCCAAAGCTCAGGTTTTATTTTTAAAAAGTTAGCAAACTTACCAAATAGTTGCCAATTCTTACCCAACAGTTTCCAATGTGGAAGAGAAAATTGTCACAAAAGTTTTTGAGTTGATTATAACTGTGGATTAATTGTATGGTTTTATTTTTGAAAGGTGCAGTAATGCCCTTTGTAACAACTTACTTTATGCACATCGTGCAGACGTACATCCTGTAAGTGCTGGCCACATGGAATACACTGGACTGCACCGCCAAAACCTGTTCACAGAAAGCCTTGAAACTCTTTGGTCTAATGGGTTGCACCAAAGCTACAGTCTGTGAGGTGTGTAGAGCTGTGCGTTCATGTGGGCGCACTCCTCTAAGGCGCTCGAGGAGCTGCGGCAGTGCATGCCCACCGCCATCCCTTTGGAGACTGTTCCTGGGGGCGCCACATGGCACCTGAGTTCTGCCTCTGCCAGCTCTGCCTGCAGCCCTGGGACAGGTCCCACGCCAGTCCGCTGTGACGGTGCCTGCAGCTGACTGCGTGGCGGGCACCTCACTTAGAATCTGTCATGCAGGGAACAGCCATTGCTCTTTGCAGAGAAGAGCTTATCTCCCCAGTGACAACAGCAACGAAAGAAACGCTGTGAAAAAATTCTGAAGTTTTGCATGTATATTTAAATCCTCATCTATAAAAGAATCTTTGTATGTATATAAAGATGTTTAATAAATTTGGTTGAGCATGTTAAATTGTAAAACTTTTTTATGTTGCTTAAATTTAATATTCTAAGTTATTAATCTTTGCACTTTTGCTAGAAAAACTGAGAACTTAAATAAAAACAGAGATATTTGGGAATAAAATAAATAAAACACTGATGCATATGTCAGTCAATCTCATAAATGTTTATGCAAAATGAGTAATATGTTGTATTTTCCTTGTAAGATATAAAACATATCAATGTTTTAAAATTTTATAATTAAAAGGGGATTTTGTATTCTGCTTTAAAATAAAATACAGTAGTCATTTGCTATTTTATAGCTTGACTTTTATGGACTCAGTGTTCCACATGTTTTCAAAAAATATTAATCTGAATTATTTATTCTGAGGTTTTCGCTATATCAAGGGATTTTTGAGTACTGAACACTATATGTAAGTTGTTAAAATTACATAGGTCTATGAGTAGAAAAAGGTTAAGAACTTTAGAAGTGTTTTTGAAAGTGTGGGAAAGGTTTATAAGAATGTGGGAAAGGTTTAGAAAGCTTTAAATATATATAAATACTAAAACAAATGTGACAAATGTAACGTCACTACTTAGCTGACTTTCGCTCATCACGGGGTGTCTGGCATGCAACCTCCACGGTGAGTGAGGCCGACTGCGACTAGCAATTGGAAAGCTGGTCCAGATGTTGTGGAAAACGGCGCAAGGCTTTCTAAAAACATACAACACCACATGATCTGGTGAGCCCAGGGCTTGGCATGCCCTGATCTCTCATGTCTGCAGGAAGGTGGCCCCAGCACACCTCACTCTGCCCCTGCCCAGGGACACTGAAGCAACGTGCCTTCACGTACCTGCAAGGAGGATAGCATGCTTCTGCATAAGCTGCGCCCCTCTCCTACTTGTCTGGTCATGTCTAGGCTACTTATAGCACCTCCTAAAATATAAATGTTTTATAATTGTGTATTTAGAAAATAATGTCAAAGGAAAAGCCTGTCCATGTACAGTAGAAAATTATCTTTATTTTGCATATTTCTGATCCATAACTGACTGAATCTGTACATACAGTGCCTCATATTTCTCCTGATTCTGGGACAAAATGTACAACACTCAAAGAGGAAAAGGTTATTGAGCTCATAGTTAGTGCAGGCTTAAGTCCACAATTGGCTGGTCCCAAGGCAGAGTGGCACATGGCGGAGGGGTGACAGTTCATTACAGCAGAAAGGAGTAAAAGCAATGAGAGAGAGAGAGAGAGAGAGAGAGAGAGAGAGAGAGAGAGAGAGAGAGATACAGAGACAGAGACAGACAGAGAGACAGAGAGAGACCAAAACAGAGAAAAAGGGAGAAGAGAGAGAAGCAGACACGAGCCTCTTTCTGTCCCTGTTCGTGTGCTCCCGTGTGGGTGTACTGCTCCCGCCCATATGCCTAGCACTGGACCACGGATCAATCACAAACTCTAGATTCAGCTACTTTCATGAAGCCCAACTCTCATAGCTTCATGATGCTTGGGGGACATCCAGACATAAACCCTAACATTCCACCCTGTCCCCCAAAGACTCCTGCACATTCCTTTACACAAAAAGCATTTAGTTCACCTCTAAGAATCGCCAAAATTCTAACAGTTTCAGCATTGTTGACAAGTCCAAGTTCAGAGTCCCCTCTGAGATGTAAGGGAAACTCTTAGGTGGAAGCCCCTGTACAACTGAAAAGAAAGTTAAACAGTTCTAACATTCATTGGCACAAGACAGACAATTCCATTCCAAAGTTACACACAGGGAGATACAAAGGTGGGACCTAAGAAAGGCCAAAATCCATTAGGCCGAGCATTGCATCCTGTAGCTTCACATGCAGCATCTGAGACAGTCTTTGGCAAGATGGGAACTACAAGGGGCTCGGGTGGCTCCACTGCTGTGGCACGTGTGGCGGCTGTAGATCCCATGGCTTCCCTCTTAGGCCTGCTCTACTCCTTCTTTGCGGCTTTCTTCAGATGACCCACGTTTCTGGCTTTGCCAAGCTTCTGAGGCCTCTGGTGACACTCTGGCTGCACACTCGCCTGCCGCTTCTCACATTGCCCTTCCAGGGGCACACTCCTAGGCCCCCCAAAACCTGGGTGGAAGCCTTCCCAGTCCCCACAGCTCTTCCATGCCGAATGCCCCTAAAAGCAGTCCAAGGTGGGTGTTGCCAAGTTCTGCTGCTAGCAGGGGCAGCAGCCAGGCTTTCCTTTCTCTTGGCTGTAGGGGCCGAGTGCCTGGATCACTGCGCAGTCTGAATCCAATCCCAAGGAACGTGCTCCTTAGGCCACTGCCCTTCTGTAACGCAGCGTGGCCACTGCCCTTCTGTAACGCAGCGTGGCCACTGCCGTTCTCTAACGCAGCGTGACCGCCTCGTTCTAGAGCACAGCGCCCTGGAGTGCTGCTCTCAAGGCGAAGTCTTTCACTTTTGTGGTTTGGGACCTGCAAAGGCTGGCCTTCTTGTGACTCCTGCAGGCCATCTTTGGTATTCTCCTGTTCCTTCTCAGCAATCAGTATCTCCTCGATCTTTGCAGTTCACAGATTTACTGTAGTTTCCGTTCTGGTCAAACTCACAATATTTTAAGTCATTCTGAAGGGCTTTTTGCTCTTGACTGTAAACATAAATTTGGCTAAAAGTTCCCAACCGTAGCCATCCCACTCCATCCACATTCTACTACTGTGATATTTCTTCCGTAATATTAATTAGTCCACTGCCTTAATTTCAGTTTCAGGCAAAGTCTCTTCACATGAGCTAAATGCAAACAAACTTTAAGCGAAGCCATAGCACACTTTGTCTGGAGTCCAACAAGCAATGTAGTCTTTCTTCTAAGCAGAAGTCTCCTAAATGTGGTCTTTCTTTACGGGCAGGATTTCGGTTAGCCTTTGGTCTTCTGCACTCTGCCTGGAGTCTCCAGTGCAGAACCTCTGAAGACATTACAATGCCACATGCTCATCCAGCATCTCCCAACCTTACAAGTTCCTCCCACAAGCCATTTCCAAGGCTCCTGAACTTCATGGTCGGATATAGTCACAACAACATCCCAACTCCTGGTACCAAATTCTGTGTTAACTGCTTTGCGCCCATTTCTGAGACAAAATACCCAAAGCTAAAGAGGGAAAAATGCCTTGTCTTACCACTTGTAGAGGTTTTAGTCCATAATCAGCTGGCTCCAGAGCAATATGGCACACAACAGGGATAACAGTGCATGAAGCAAGAGATAGTAAAGGCAATGAGAGAGAGACAGAGCAGACAGAGAGGCCCATTGCTGTCCCTTACAGTATATTCAGGCTAGCCACACTGTGTGGTGCAGCACTCACCCATGAGCCCAACATCAGTCCATGAATCAACCATGAACTCTGGATTTAGCCACCCCTAGAGCCCAATCCCATGACTGCATGAGGCTTTGAGGAGGCGTCCAGACACACGCCACAATGTGCAGGATCTGTAGCTACAGAAGATCAGGAACATGTCCAAAGGAAGGGCTGGAAAGGGATACATGTACTGTGTTCTTACAGCGTTGTTCCCTACAACTGGGATAGGGCTCACCCCAACATCACAAAAGAATGGATGGCTGGGAAAGCCAAAGGCCTGTTCTAAAAGAGGGAAATTCTGTCCTTTGCAGCAATGGCTAAATCTGAGGTATGTTTTTCCAAATGAAGTAAACCAGACATAGAAATACAAATGTTATTTGTTCTCATTTATAATGGTAACATTAAAAAGTTGACAGTATGAAGGAAACTATAGGATGGGAATCACCCAGTATTCAGAGAGGAGATGCTGGTCACTGAAGAAAATGTGGATCAAGCAGGAGAGTGAGAGTATGTGATCTACCTGCACCATGGTGTCCGAAGGTGGTAGCCATACGCTGCGACCTTAGGGATCTCTGAGAGCACACTGTGTGTGCTCACCATGCAAGAAAATAAATATGTACAATAATATGTTTGTTAATATATATTTCATGACAAAATATTACTTGTGAAAACATATACAATTTATATACAAATAAAGTACACAAATCTTCAGGAAATTGTGATGGATAAAATGCTAATGGAAGTATAATAAGATATATAATAAGCATAATAATTTCATAAGTTTTAAAATACTAATAACTATTTCTTTATGCAAATCATATTATTATAGAAGAACAAGGACAAACAAATATTTCTGTTCTATATTTCCTAAAAATTGTTTACAACCTAAATAGTAATAAAAATAAACTGGGCTTTGGAGATAGCTCAGTGGACTAAGCTCCTGCTTAGCAAGTGTAGGGATCAGGGTACGATCCCCAACGCCACAGGCTCTACCAGCCCCAGCCCTGGGCTCACTGAACCGGCCACAGAACTGGGCATGGTGGCACATACCTGTAATCCCAGCCCTGGAGAGGCTAAAAACAGAAGGATCACTACGAATCCGAGCTGCATAGTGAGACCCTGTACCAAACACATAAAATAAAATAAAGTACCAAGCAAGCAATCATGTATAACTTTTTCATTTCTGCTACCATTAAGGCAAAATAAGAGAAATCCCAAGAATTATTTTACAAGATTCAACAAGTTTTTCAGTTCTCACTCTGATAAATGCCAATTACATTTAAGTTTAAAGAACCTGTAGCAAAGGGGAGAGTTGAATCCAATGACTCTATTCCAGCACAAAGCACAGGAAATAGGAAGGACTAGCTGAGGCTGAACTGCCTGTCACAGGGCAAGCCCAAGCCCCTGCAGAAGAGCACTTCAGGACCGCTTCCCAAAGGAGAGAGGGCTCAGTCTGGAGGCTTACGTAGCACGGAAGAGCAGGAGATGGCTCAGCAAACCAGCAGCACAGATGTGACCAGGCTCCAGGGACCAGCAAGCCCTGGCCAGCCCAAGGCCAGCCGGCCTCCACATGCTCCCAAGACGTCTGAGGAAGTCTCCTTTCCACAGAGACAAGGCTACAGTGGTGTGGAGCTTACTCTGGCTCCAGATGGGTTTCTTCCTGCAAGAAAAACACACACATCTGTTTATCCCACAGCAGATACTGCAAAATAAGGGTTAGAAAGAGGACCTGCTTCTAGATGCCGGCCTTGCTCAGTGCAAGCTGTCTTGATTTCATGGCATTCTTCATGGAAGTGCTCCTGCTGGGGAAGAGGCGTGGCCGCTCAGATCTGCTCCCATTAGTCTTTTGTTTGATCTTTTAATTCAAAGCAACCACATTCACCAACCTGCAGGTAGTACGTGTAGCCCCATTCATTTGACCGATCTGTGTAGGTCACAGTTCACAGAGCTGACACAATTAGTTTAGGATAAAAAGTTTCGATTGAGATGAATTGAAGAGAAACACCCCACCCCCACGCCCGCCCCAACTAGGATGCGTGGCCACAGACCTCNCCAGCAGGGCACGATCCCGATTAGGAGTGGGATCCAAGCCGCGCACACAACTGATGGCTTGGCTTGGTGATATTTTTGAAGTTTTGTCCAACAGTGTACACAAAAAAGAACTTATTCTCAGACATGCATAGAAATACTGACCTAATGACATGAAACTGGTTGTGTTCAAATTGTATTTTTAAATTATTATTTGCATTATTACCTTGGAAAGCACATCAAGGATATTCTTTAATGTCACCTAAAGATGAATCATCAGATTTAATCAAGGATTATCATCATGCATTTGTTGGGTATTAAATGTGATCCTACATATAAAAC
The DNA here is from genome assembly GCA_002564305.1 of Octomys mimax. Taxonomy (NCBI): domain Eukaryota; kingdom Metazoa; phylum Chordata; class Mammalia; order Rodentia; family Octodontidae; genus Octomys; species Octomys mimax. The sequence goes on along the minus strand of NDGM011181355.1, from coordinate 2,416 downwards.
TAGTTTTCTTGTGAATTTATACTAACAGCCCCCCCCCAGAAAATAATTTAAAATCTACCCTAAGGGGCTGAGGAGATGGCTTAGTGGATTAAGTGCCTCCTGGGAAAGCACAAGGGCCTGAGTTTAATCCCTGGTTCTGGAAAAAAAAATAAAAATAAAAATAAACTCTACCCTAATTTTCATTTTATTTAACTTTCTTCCAATTACTTGAGCAGTGATTTCTCAAATGTGTACCTGAAAATGTAGAAGTATTTATATTTTATCAATATCCGTATCCCAACCTGCAAGCATACCTACATCTAAATATACTTTCTTGGACTTCATACATAATCAATCAGGAAAAGAATGAGTAGAAATATAGTGTAATAATGTGTGATCAGATGCACAAGCAGAAATTGAGACAGGCCTTCAAATATCTATACATATATAAAATCAAGGGATACATTTGCCAATGTGAAAGTGCTTGACTAGTAAAATGTTTAACTGTTTTGGCATAAATAATGTACTTTGAGCACAACATGTAATTTTTAGAAAAGCATCAAGTTGATACAAACTTTCCTTGGAATTATTTATCTTCATTCTTTTAAAAACTTATTTGTTCACAATATACAGAAGAAGCTGTATTTAAGTATTGGGGAAGGAAGCAAGCTAATCTCAAATTGCATCTAGTTAAACTGGGGCAAATCGAAAGTGATTCATCTAAGTGAATCTGCAGTAGAGCTGTACTTACAACCCACGCCTTGCAAACATGGCCTCCCCTTGGCCACTGCACACTGCACTGAGCCTGGAGCTCAGCAAATGTGAAGACAGTTATTTATTTAGTTGGAAATATGAATATGATTTTGAAGAAAAAGAGTATATTCATAACTTCAGTATTTTTGCCTTCCAGTGTCTTAAATCCTTTATAAGTCCTTAGCTGTTAGTTTGTGGTTAAATAAAACATAATTATCTGATAAATCTTTGTAGTGTGGTCTGATTTTTTCCTGTAGCAAATCCAACAACCTGAACCTAGCTAGCACAGTTTCTGGCTTTCTCCCACTTGCAAGAAATTACAAGAAATTGGGCCAGGCCTCTGTCCTGGGGCAGCATTCTCCAAGAGCTGGAATTTTAGTTGGCTAGATAAGGAAAATAAAGATCCCTTCTCTGGCAGCTGGACAGGGTCAAACCCACAAGACAAGATGCTGATTTTCTTAAAGCAAAAAAAAAAAAAAAAAAAAAAAGCTTTTCTGTCCTCATGTCTGTTTTATCGACAGCCATCTGCCCGGTAATGGTGCAGTTCCAGGTGCCTGGTGTCTGCGGCAACGGGCAGACGCGGCAGAGAGCTCATGGCCAGGTTGGGGTTCAGTGCCCAGCAGTCATTCAGGGTGACCAAAGGGTCGTCTACCTTCATGTCCCAAGTGGAGCAAAGGAAGAAAAAGACAATGCACAATGGAACATCAATCTTCAGTCTCACCCCGAAACTCCAGTGCTAAATAGGGAGGCGTGGACAGGGAAGCCGTTGCCAGCTGTCTGGGCGTGCGGAAGATCAAAGGAGGAACTTCACTTTGAAAGCGTGAACACCGCTGTGAGGAGAGCTGGACCCTGCCCAGTGTTTCTCCAGTTCTAGGGAGACGCAGGTTGAAAAGGAGACCTCTGGTATAAAAGATAAGCTTGTTTTTCCAGCAGACAGAGGACGAGCCCTATTCCTTGGCAGACACCGGCCAGCAAGGCCTGGCCAGGGATCCGATCCTGTGGGGGGACAGAGAGCTGTCTGGCCTGCATACTGCCGGCCTCAGGCTGGGCCCTCGAGGGTCTGAACAGTGAGACAAGGAAAGTGGGTTCCAAACACGTAATAGTGTTTGAGGTGGAAGATACCCTCCTCCCAGAATGCAAACCTATTCTGTTTCTTGTTTTTATTTTGATTTCTGATAGTTCAATTTCTCCACATAATGTTTGTACATTCTCAGCGACCAGCTGGCTGCCAGTTCACAAAGTAAAAATCAACAAGCGGTGAATTTTCTACCCTTCAGTAGTACTGACACACAGTCTTTGGCACAAATTTCTGTAACACTAAGTAATGAAATCAACAGTTAAACATATTAGAAAATAAAAGCAATGGAAAGCCTGAGTTTCTCTGTCTTATGTTCTCTTGGTTACTTCAGCAAGAATAGTACACATGGGGACAGCAAGATAGCTCAGCAGACTAAAGCACCTGCCTAGGCAAGCTCGGGGACCGCAGTTCAGTCCCTGACACCACGTGCCATGCTGGGCCTGCTCCCATGGGAGCTGAGCTGGTCACAGAGTCCAGCTGTTGGTGGTGCATGCCTGTAATCCCAGCACTCGGGAGGCTGTAAACAGGAGGATCACTATGAGTCTGTGAGTCTAAACTGTGTAGTGAGACCCTGTAACAACCAAATACATTAAAAAAAAAAAAAAA
>NDGM011181353.1:0-13572 GCA_002564305.1 Octomys mimax | reverse complement strand
TTTGACTGACCTTGTGAGATACAAAAGTTACATTTCTTGTTATATAGGTCTTGCTTTATCTTGATTTTAATCATCCAGCGGAAAAATACAAAAACAAAGTATAAAAAGTGGGTTCTTATTTAAGCATCAGTTCAAATAACTGTGATCGAGTCTTTCAAAACTACAACCATAGCCTCCATGATTTTAAGAATACTACTCTATTATTGTCCTTTCAGGCTCCTCTTCTTTTAAATCTCTTGAAGGCAGAGAAAGATTTGTTTAATTTCTTTTCTACTTTCTCTTTTGCTTTAGTATTTCAGTTGTTAGGTTAACTAAAGCTTTGTAATTTACCCCAATTTTGTTGACACTTTCCATATTGCAATTCTAACACCAAGACAAATTCCATGCTATCTGAAAATAATTGATTAGATGTGTTAGATAAAATTCTTCTGTTTCAAAACCAGTTTCTGAGATTATGATATCAACCATCCACTTTGTCTTAATCAAACAATATTTACTAAGGGCCTATAGTATTCTAGTCAAATTTGGGAACAAAATTAAATAAGAGAGAGTTTCTATGTAAATATTTGTCAAATGCTCAGGAAATTAGGCAGGAATATTCCATCTTTTCTTAGGCCATGCTAGCCAAAAGTCGAGGTCTTACAATATCAGGATGAATTCATGAAGAAGAAATATAGATAGGATGCAAGCAGAAGTAAGATGCATGATTGTATAAAGGTCCTAGGACATCAAGAGTTACAGAGAATTTTAGCAATAGCAAAATATTCATTGTGAAAGTTAGATGAGGTGAGAATTGCAAGAGAAGATATGGCTAGACTGTGGAGTAACTATGGTTGACCTTGGACTTAATCTTGATTAATACAGATGTAATAAAAATGTCATTAATATAGTAACGTGAACATATTTTTTAAAAAAGGAAATGACTTTATACTCCAACTAGTTAACTTAATTAACTATCAGAGATTAGTGAAATTACATCAGTTAGGATACTCTTGGAACAGAGGAGGTAACAGATTCTGAGGATCTTGAAGAAGATGTTTCAAATGTGGGCAAGGAAGTGAAAAGAAGAAATATATGGACTGATTTTATTACTATTTGGATGCAGAGGGTAGAAGCAAGTAAATTTCGAGAATGCATCTGACACTTTTACCCTGAAGTAGACAATTCTGGTGCTAGTTTTATTTTTCTGCACTCATTTAAAGAGGCTAGTGAAGTGTGATATTCACAGAACAAGTGAACTTCAATTTGTACACATTATATGTATTTGCATGAAGGAGATACTCATAGTCAGAAACCTGTCTCTCCATTGGAAATAGAGATTAGAGAGCAATTGATGTGATGAAATCCAGAAACTTCAAGAACACAGATAGAAAGCCACATTTCTCTATTATCATCTTGTCATTTTATTTCATAAATTAGCACTAAACATGCGATTAAATACCTTGTTGAATCTATAAAAATTTTAAAATTTTGTTATAGTTTTAGTAAACCATTTAAAAAAAGTCTAAATAAATCAGTTCATTAGGTTTTCTAAACTTTGAGTTTGCTTGCTTGTTTTTAGAGACAGGTCTCACTATAGTGCAGGCTGGCCTTCAGCTTGTTTATATAGCCTAGACTGGCCTCAAAATCATGACTATCCTGTCTCAGCCTCTGAAGTGATGGGATTATAGACACATACCAGCATGCCTGGCTATCTTTTTTTCCCCTGAAACAGGGTCTCATTCTGTTGCCCAGGCTGGTCTCATAGTCTTGAAGCAAAGAGACTGTCCCACCTCGGTCTCCCATTAGCTGATATTACAAGCACATATTCTTGATTGTCACCCTTACTCTGTTGATATCTGTTTCATATATTTAAATTTCTATTATCGGGCTTATCATTTAGGAGTGTTAGTTTTCTTTTAACAAAATGGCTCTATTGTGCTTATGACATTGGGTTTTTCTCTGGAAGTACTACTGATTTTAGGATTACTTGTTATAATACCATTATTACCAATGCAACATCAATATCTGTCCTTTTTCCAAAATGATGCCTGTAGAGCTACGGTGTGTTTCTTATAAACAGCATAGAATCAGGGCTTGCTTGTTTATATGATTTTACCTCTCATCGAATAATTGCTTTGTTTATATTGGGATATTCCATCCTTCTCAATTTAATGTGAGATTGAACTGCCTGGATTTAAGTGTGTCCTAATGATATTTGTTTTCTGTTTGTTCTACACATTTTTGCTCTCCAATCTTTGGAGTGATTATTTCCATTCTATCATTTCTATTTTTAAAAATTGTATCTTCAATTTTAATTGTTAATTTAAATATATAATTTATTCTTAGTAAGTCTATCTTGCATTAATGTTTTAACATTTTATATTTAAAGTGACAAAACAGTGTAATTCCAACAACTCGGTTCTTTATGCTAGTTTTCTCATATATTTTGCCTCTGCCTATTTGTTTCTATTAAGAATTGCTGTTGCATTTTGTCAGAATAACTTTGAGTCTTTCGAGATGATTCTAAAGATTTTCTATGCATTTTTGTCTTTTCTAAATTAGTAATTTTTGTTTTAAAGTTATATTAGCATATATTCAGCATATATAATGATCACATTCATCATAGAGAATTTGTATCTGTATATATGTTTAATTCTTTTCTTCTTTTATTCCATTTCCATCTTGTTTCAACCCTCCTCTCTTGCATTTACAAAAGCTTTGTTTATCTATGTGATTTATTGTATTAATTATATTTGTATGGTAAAATAAAATTACTTTGCTGAGATGAAATCCAGAGACTCAGAATATATTTGGTACCATGTTGTTAAATGCTTTTGCTTGTATAATTATGAGAGCTGGGTTAGTTTTGACATTTTTTCTTTTAATGATTTTGTCCTTTTGATATAAAGTTAATATTGGACTCAAGTATTTTGGCATATGTTCTTATCTCTACTGAAGCAGTTTGTGAATGACTGATCTAAAGTTTTTCTTAAATATTTGAGTAAAATTGCAGTTAATTCTTATGACGCTGTAGTCTTTTCTTTCTGGATATGTACTGTATTTAGCTATGAATTCTTTTTATCAAATTTATATAGATCTGTTAAAATGTATTTCTGGAAAAATTTTGTTAATTAATATCTTGCTAGGAATTTACTTTATGTTCTTAAATTTTTTAGCAGAAACATTTTTTTTTTGGTGGAACCAGGGATTGAACTCAGATCCTTGCGTTTGCCAATCAAGCACTTATCCTACTGAGCCATCTCCCTGGCCCCCTACTGAGCCATCTCCCCGGCCCCACAAAAACATTTTTGTGATACTACCTCATATGTCTTTTGAATTTCTTTTGGATTTATGTAAACCTTCCTTTCATCCTTGATATTGACACTATGTCTTTCTTTTTTTTATCATTTTGGTGAATATTGTTAAAAGATTCTGGTTTGCTTGATCATTCCAAAGATACAACCTTTAGTCTTTCTATTGCTTTTGTGTTTCTAGTTTCATTCATTATTGTTCTGGCATCTGTTCTTTTCTCCTATTTCCCTCCTATCTCACCTAGTTTCTTAAATAGAAAGGCTATATTATGAATCTGAAACTTCTTTTCCTACTAGAAAAGAAGATTTGACATTGCAAATTTCTTTATCAACGTTGCTGTCATTTCTCTCTATATTTTGATTCATTGTGCTTTTGCTTCCAACCAACTCAAGGTGTTTTCTAATTTCCATTGTGATTTCCTGAAATCATGATTGATCCAGATACTTTTAATGATTTTGTGTTTAAGTTTTAAAGACATAAATGTTGCCATATTGCTTGTCTTAGACTTGTTTTTCTTTCTTTTTTTTTTTTTTAAGTATTTGGTATAGGGTCTCACTATGCAGCTTGGACTCATAGTGACCCTTGTGTTTTCAGCCTCCCAATACTGGGATTGTAGGCATGCACCACCATGCCCAGTCTTGGTGGCCAGTTCAGCATGCCCAGCTTCAGGGACAGTGCAACATGTGGTGCCAGAGATGGAACTCAGGTCCCTGAGCTTGCCTAAGCAGGTCTTTAGTCTGCAGAACTATCTTGCTGGTCTATAAACTTAATTTTCTGATATAAGTATTAGATGTTTTATTTTGGAGATGAAACAAGGGTAAGCTAGGGCACAAAAAAGCATGATAAAGATGTATCAAGATAGGAGAAAATATATGTTTCCTCCTGAGAAACTAAAAGAAATACTATGAATTAGTTGTAAGAAATATTTGCTTGATATCGAAAACATTTTGTCTGAGCCATAGATAAGTAACAGATTCAAGAGTAGACTCTAGGTGAGGAATTCACTTCTATAATTTGTTCCCTTCTCCCTTTTCCAATTGGCAATGTTTTCCTGATAGTGCAATCCCACCCCACCCTCCAGCCCCCAACCTCAACACCATAGCATTCCCTTTAATGACAATTTGGGATGCCAGGTCCCCACCTTTATTTGTGGTGGGTTGTGAAAAAGAAGTTAGAACCTGAGGGCATTCCTGGATGGATCCGTGTAGCAGAACCTGTTGGAAATCTGTACTCCCAGTTGAATATACCGCTGTTTCCAGGTAATGGAAAAACTTGGACCCCAACAAAGAAACCAAATGGCTGGTTTCTGCAGTAGAGTAAGTGGCTGAGGGTACCTGGCTGGTGAACAGCATCTCTGTTGGATTTGCGTACTGACATATTGATGTAGCAGAAAATCACTTGGAAAGATCCACATGTAAAGAATAACCTCTGCATGTATCCTGAACAGAAGAAGAGTCTTCTGTTGCTTTACGTAACTTTCAGCCTGAGTAATTTTGTTATTTGATAATATTTTTGAAAAAGTAATTTAAATAATTGTTAAATCATTATGTAGCCATATAATATTTTATCACCATTTAAAGTTACAATGAAAAGTTTACTTGAGTATATAAAAAGCAAATTGCATAATTGAAAGAAAACCTTTAAGCAACATATGAAGAATTAAGAATGCAATATATGTTTAAACCTTCCAACTACAAATTTTCATGAATCATTTCTGAAAATAGTGCTTGGTTATAAGAATGTGGTGATTAGTAGATATGGAGAAGAAGAAAACAGAGTTAAGAGAAAACACCAAATTTTAAGTGCAACTGCATGGATATAACTATCATAGGCAGAATAATAGATTTTAGAAAAATAATTTTAAAAGAAAAAGGCATGTGTCAAAGAACTAGATTTAGATACTTACAGATGTGAGTGGCAATTTTGAGGCTTGCCACTGCCCCCTTAAAATCACATATGTCTGAGCTCCTGTGTCCTTACCTGCCAGTAAGAAAAATATCTCATAGGATCCTGTGGTAACAATACTGTTTAATTAAGGACCTTGCATAAATGGAAGGGATAAGGATGTAATAAAAAAAATAAAGTTTAAATCACTCTGTTTGATAGTTGGAAATGAAGGAAATTTCTTAACCCCACTCTTGTCTTCTTTCATTTTAATTTCTTTGTTGTTTAGGTAATTGGTTAGGTGCTAGAGCTTTATAGAAACACAAAGAACCCCTGAATTCACAGCTTAGCCTCAGTATTTACAAAGCTCGTAAGTCTGTCAGCCATAGCAAGTCAAGTGCTCTTATTGTTTGGTACTGCTAACCTCAAACCTAACCTAAAGGGACACTTTTCTTGGGGGATAGCAGTTCATTTGTCTTCATGCTAACTCTATCAAGGAATTTTCCTGTGCAGAAAACAGCTAGTTTCACTAAGCTCGGTATGTGCAGTGTTTTTTGTGTAGTGTACTGACAGCCAGTAACCAAACCTAATCCGTCAAACTCATTTCACCTAAGACCTCAAGTATAGCCACAATTCTTATCCGTAAGGTAAAGGCATCACTGAAGTACTTAGTTCCTGACCTTTTGTTTCGAACATGTAGTGTTCTGGAGTTTGGATAAGAGAAGTATATTTCTAAGATGTAGTAAGATATATAGTCATTGGGTGTTGCATTTAAAAGCATTATGCTTACTGTATAATTTGCAGCATTCATCAAACAGCCTTTGGTTGAATTTGTATGAAAGGTTTCCGGTTTCCTAAACTACACATTTTCTATGTAACAATTGGCTTTTTAGGATATTACATTATTCTTTGTAAGATGATTAAATAATGTATTTTAATTTTATCTAAGTTTCCACAGCTAGCTGTAAGAATGTAGATGTTGGGCCAGCGAGATATCTCAGTGGTCTAAAGTGCCTGCTTAGGCAAGCTTAGGCAAGCTCAGGGACTGCGGTTCAGTCCCCAGTACCACATGCCATGCCAGCCTCCCCCCCCAGGGTGGGCTGATCCAGCCACAAAAAAAAATAAAAGCATATAGATATATAACATTAATATTTATGCAAATGATCCAATAATCATTATGTTATATATTTTGAAACTCCCTTTTGGTGTATAATATATTTTAATACTTGCTCAATATGCTTTTGGCCAGCACCTCAATGTTTCTTAATATTGAGAAAACATGAAAACAAAGCATTTGAGTGTAAGCAAATACTTACCTTTTAAAATGTATTTAAATGTGTGTAGAGTGATTTGGTATTTTCTGAGTCAAAGAACACTTATGTAGGTAGAAGTCATTCAGCATCAGGTACTACACAGGTAAGTACAGTCAACCATAAAAGGATAGGAAGAAAGATAATTTACACCCTGGTGTCTGACAGTAGGTTAGTTGAGCTTGCTCAGTCGCTAATGATTCCATTTTAGTCTAAACAGTAAGTTTCTTATTATATAATTGATATGGAATGTGGAGGAATAAATGACAATTTAGAAAGGAAACACGATTTTTAGTTCATATCTTTTTATTTTTTTAATTAATTTTATTGAGAAACAAATAGCAATTAGATAGTTTCAAAACCAATTATAGGACAGTTTCAATAACTAATACATTGCACATTGCTGTCTTCATAGTGGTTACTCATAGTACAAGACGCAGACATGATATCCTGTACAAACACTATTAGTACAAATCTTTCTTCTCATTGAATTAAGAGAAAGTAGCTGTATATCTATCCTAACTATTTGGTATATGTAGATAAAATATGGTCCTTCATTTGTATCCTCATTTTTTGTTTAGCTTTGTCCATGAAGGGTATTCCATTGCCATTTAAATATTGTAGGTGTGAGAATTCAGCAAAATAATCCAATATTGTCCAGTAGTCCATAATAGAATGGGTTATCCGTAGGACTGGCAATGTTAGAAGTTTTTGACTTGAGCATTTTACAGCTCAGCATATTAGTATGGTTTACTTTTTATAAATTGTGTTTATCCTTTTCAGCTGGATGGTTAAAACCAAGTCATATCATAGTGATATATGTGCACCTATGGTTATAGCAGCACAATTTGTGATAGCCAAATCTTGGAAACAACCAAGTTCACGTCTTCTTACATGCACTTTATTCCCACAGCATCTTTAATTGCCATAGTTTTATTTTCAACATTCAAAAACAAATAATGCACCAACTTAGATAGGAAGAAATTAATATAATGTTGCTTCAAAGAAAATGAAATGTGAAATATTCCTAGATGCAAGAATTTAGGATTTTCTTTCAAAAAAGATGATTCTGGGGGCCAGTCAGTTAGCTCAGTGGATTAAAGTGCCTGTTTACAGAGGCTGGGAATTCTGTCACCAGGCTTGCCGTGCCATCCCCCTGCCCCCAGGGCACACTGAGACTGCGATTGAGACTGGGTTGGTGGTGCACACCTGTAGTCCCTGCGCTTCAGGAGCTGAAAACAGGAGAATCACTATGAGTCTGATCTGTGTAGTGAGACCCAGTAGACACTGTAGACCCTGTACTAAATACATTAAAAAAAAAAGTTTAGAGCCAGAATAAATGATGCTCACTTAACTTTCTTGACTCTTTAAGGGAAATAAGTTGTTTTATTCAAAACTTAGGGATAAGATTTTACTTTCTTAATGATCCTTAAATCTCTAAGAAAAACCCCTGAATTTTCTGTGTCAAAGTTTTAGCATAATGATTATAAGAATAAAACTAACCCTCTAACCAAAATTATTTGATCATATTCATACTTTTTTTCTAGCAACATTATATTATGATTATATCCATCACAAAATTTCAGCAGTTTAGTCACTGATGTAATTTTGGAGTACTGTAAATGTTTGCAGAATGTTGAAGATAACTATGAACCTATAAATTATTACTATTTTCCAGATTTAAATATATATCTCATTTTAAGTAGACCTAAAGATCATAAGAGAATATACTAGTTTTCCCCAAAATGGGAGACAAGTTCAAAAATAGTACAGATTTATTTTATGCACGCTATGCTTAGTGAAACACATGAGATTGAATCATTAAAGATAACTGAAAATATTTGCTTGGTTTTGGAAGTCCAAAGGACAATAGCATTTGCAGTTCAGCCTTAGTAAGCACAGTGGAAAATGCTTTATTATGTTAAAATTATTAGGAAACTTCCACCAAATCAGGATCACTGCCATACATTTTAATCTTAACTAACGTTAAATGCCATAAGTACTTTTCTGTTCCACTAGTTCTGGAGAACTCCCTCTTAATGTTCTGATTTCTCCATTATAGGAGAACAAAAGTATTTGTCTCTAAATAAAGTCAGTCTTTGTTTCCTTGATGGTTACTCAATGGGATTAAAGAAACATAATTCAATCAATTATGTGGTTCTTCTTTTGCTATAATAAAATATTAAATTAAATATTCTTTCATGAATAGACAGAATACTGTTTTGGCTAACTAAGGCTGTTATTTCAGCACAATATTAAATGTAGCCTTAGGGTTTTTTACTTAAAAATAAATCTATACTTTGAAACTTTTCTAATAGGCAAATTTCAGATAGTTTTTCTTTTGTACTTCAGAATTATATAGCTAATTATAGTTTTAACTATCATCTCTAATCAAATCACAAATTAAGTTATAGTCTAAGATACTGCGAAGCTTATGGAGAGAGAGCCCACTAGCCACAAATGCCTTATTTAACATTAACTAAAGTTCCCGAGTTTTTCATCTGCATATTTCTTTCTGTGGGTCAAAGCCATGATCTTCTGAGAATTCAAATGTAGTTTCCTTCACTAAACATGTATTGAGAGCATTACTTTTTCTAAAGATGGAGCCCATCCAGAGCTCTGGGAAAATAAAGAATGACACAGTTCCTTCCCATAAAAACCTCAGAGTAAATGAGGGGGATAAAGTTTTAGATGGATAATTTGAACATTTGCCCATGTACTACAGGAAGAGAGGGAAAATTCCTTTTCTGTAGCATAGAGCTGGGCCATACTGGGCAGTGTTGGAGATATGACCCATTGTGTTGGCTCTGAACTCTAGGATGCGCAGGCGCAGGCCAGGTGTTTAGCTGTGTGTGTGTGTGGGGGGGGTGGTGGAGGCGCAGGCAGTAAGCTGAATCTTGGTCTAAATGGTAGGAAAAGAGCAGAGTTACACTAGGCAAATTTATGTTTCTTATATTGATATGCTTTAAAATGCAAGAAAGACCAAGTGTAGAGACATAAGCCTGTAATTCTGGCAATCTGAAAGGCTGAGGCAAGAGGATTGTACATTGAGGAGCATAGCTCAGTCTGAAGGTCCTGGATCCAACACTCTGTGCCTAAAGGGATTGGGCATGAAACCATATTGCATATGAAGTGGTGGGAATAATATTGTATAGGATGAGAAGCTGTGGTTAAGACCCAGTAGCTTTATATTTCATCTAAGGATGGTGGCCCTTATCTTGTAAAAGGACAATTCTGAAGGACAATAATGACAAGGTTAGATTTGCAGTTTAGAGAAGTCATTTCAGCAAAAGTGAAGAAGGATGGATTTCAAGGAGAACAAGTCTGGAGTGTGGCAGATATTTGTTTAAAGGCTACGGCAAGTGTGAAACCTTGATTACAGGCAGAGGTAACATCTAAGGAGAGAAGATGACGGTTGTCAAAGTAGAGAAATCTAGTGTGCTGTTTTTATACCACTGGCCCTTTTACATTGATTTGCTCTGTTAGAGGAGCAGAGGGAACAAGGGAAACTGGAGTGTATGTGATGGAACAGGTGAGCTAGGGCATGTGGAAAGTTGGAGAATACGGTAGTGTTTACTATTGTTATTGTCATCATCAGGGAATGAGGATCAATAAAAATCAGAATGACACACCGAGTCAAAAAAGGTAGGTATCAGTGGAGGGCTGCAAACATGCTGAGGACTTTGGCATCATGACTCTGCTAGAGGTACCTGTGGTAAGAGTCGAAGGCAGGCAAGAAACAGTGTCTCAGAAGTTGTAGATAAATGAAAGTTGTAGACAAGTAGTCTAGTATGTAAAGATTTCAATAGAAGCAGGATATGTTCCAAGTCATTTCTTCTCAAGCTAAAAGGAAACCATTTGGTTCAGCCACAACTTCTGATTTCTCCCAAATTGTAGAACACCCTGAGAACCCTCTGAAAGTGTGTCGCTGCACACCTTTGTCCTAGCTTCTCTGAAAGTACGTTAGGAAGATGCAAAAGTATGTGGATAGAAATCCATAGAAGTGTCACATGTACATTCCACCAGCTTTTTGGTTTGCGTAAGGATTTTTGTTAGCCCTAAAAAAAACTCTGATCTGTTTGGAAAGCGGATTTGCATTTGCAAATATATTTGCAAGCAGATCCAACAAGCAAGACTTTGCCATTTGCAAATCCGCTTGAAACATCTGGGTTCCTGTCTAGCCCCGAAATTCTTATATAAATGGACAACCCTAAGATCCTAGTTTGGACATGGTTTAAAAAGTATAGATAAATGCTAAGTAACTTGCATAATTTTGTTGGTTGTGAAAGCATAACCTATTTTGTTAGCAAAATAAAAGAACAAGCTGAAACTAAGCATTTTCTGTTAAAGCAGAATTAAATAAGTGAAATCAATAAGAAACAGCAATAAAAGCACCTTGGCTTTGTTAACTGGAGAAACGCTATGTGACATTGGAGTCAAACACATTTATTAATGAGAGTTTTAATTTAGAGTTGAAGTCTACCTATATTCCTAATGGTAGAATAAAGGGAAAAGAAACTGTATTAGTGACTTATTTATTGTGGATATGAGGATATATTTTTTCTCTGCAACTTTTTATATTAAAAAAGTCAGTAAAGTTCTTTCTTTAGTTTAAAAAAAGAGTGTTATAATAGAGCCAATATAAGATTTACTCAGGTTAAATTTATACTGTACCAGCAGAGTATAAGAATTCCATTAATGCTCCATTGATATCATCAATGAAGAAAAAAGCCAAATGGATGCATTGCTTCTGCTTCACCGGGTCGGTAATGAAGCAGCATTACACCAGCTGCTGTCTTTTTAAACAGCTTTGTTTTTCCCCCCAAGGCATCACTTGGTATATTGCAGAATTCTCCAGAAAGAAAAATACCTTTTGACCTTGTGGCCCTTCCCTTTTATTATTTGTATTTTTTTAAAGAACCATGGCATCTATTTGCCACTGTGGTGCTATGTGGTAATTTGAAACGTACAATGGAAGTTTCCACTAGAAGAGATGAGTTTGAGATGGATACTGCCAAAAGCATCTGCACCAATAAATCCTAATATTTCAGAAATGTCGTCCATTATAAAGTCTTGTAGTGGAGAACATACTCCAGGAGGACAAATCTCATTCATTTGTTTTTTCCATTAACAACATAGATGGAGACTCCTATCAAGGAAAGTTAATATTTTCCAGAACGGAAAACCATGGTAATGAATTGGATTATTGTCCAGTTATGGTGTTTGTTTCATCTGTTGGCATGACATTGATTGTTCTTGCTAGATCTTTCATGTAGCAGTCTAGTCTGTTTACTGAGTCTGTCCTACTGAAGTTAGTTTACTCTAAGAATAGTGTGGTGTGATGGTGGTGATGGTGATGATGCTAGGGGTAGTCATAGTTTGTTGGGGAGGGGTGTGTGTGTGTGTGTGTGTGTGTGTGATTGGACAGTTTCAACACACCCGAATTGAAGGACAGGAAACAGTGCAAAGGAAAGACTTTTAAATGAAGGAACTCATATATTTGGAAATTATGATGTCTTCATCATCTATATTAATTTCAAGGGCAAGGCAATGTAAACAGTCTGTCAGGATTGATACATTGTTTCAACTTGGCTGGATTGCCTCAGAGGTACCACACCCTGAGCTGTGTGGGCCCTGCCCCAGAGTGACTCAGCACAAAAAGGGGACATAAAAGGGTTGAGGAAGGATTCAGCATTCTACTTCCTCAGAGGAACTTTAGTCTCCCAGTCAGCTTGGACTTCATCTCCTGGCTTCCAGAGCAGACTCTTTGGTCTCCAGTTTGGATCCTTCAGTTTACCCTCACAGATTCTTCAGCTTTCCTCACAGATTATTCAGCCTTCTGTTGTCGACCTATCAGCCAACTGGTAGAGATTCACACAAAATACTGCCTCAGACCTTGGAACTGAATCCTTCAGTCTCCAGAGTGCAGACGCCCCCTGCATGCTTCCTCATCCAACTCTGGGGCTGACTGTCATAAGCCACTCTTGCAATTTCTTGTACGTTTGTACATCTTGTATCATATCTGTTCCTGTAGTATATCTGTTCCTCTCGTACAACTCTGACTAATACACAATAAAAACAAAAACACTATGAATGCAGTAATTAGCTGCAAAAGGCAATGGAAGAAGATTATTTTGCTTTATAAGTTGTTTTGCTGGGCCAGCCAGATTGCTCAGCAGACTAAAGCGCCTGCCTAGAAAGGGGCAGCAACTTCGGAGCATGCTGAGGCAGCCACCGAGACTGGGTGTGGTGGTGGGAGCCTGTAATCCCAGTACTTGGGAGGCTGAAAGCAGGAGGATCACTACAAGTCCGATTTGTGTAGTGAGACCCTGTACTAAATACATTAAAAAATAAATAAAAAATAAGTTGCTTGGTTATTATTTTTATTAACCTACTAGATATGTTTTAGTGTCAAGAAGCAAAATTTAAAATAAAAGTTTGAAAATGCATGTGTTATGATATTTGACCCTTACTTTTTTTTAAAGAAAAGTTTACTTTTTATGCCACATTTCCATCTAAACATAACGAATAACAATACTTAACCAACACCTAACCATAATTTATGCGATGAAACATAGAAGCACTGTAGACACAGTAGAGTATTTTTATTTCCATACTCTCTGATTCTATTATTATTTATAGATTATTTTTACTTTTTAATATTTGTACTGGGGATCGAACTCAGGACCTTGCTCTTGCCAGGCAGGTCCTTATGATGCTGACCTATCTCCCCGGCTATTCTCTGATTTTGATGCATAGGATTAGTTTTACTTCACACTACCTTTTAATTATTTTTGGTCATTGATTTAAATAAGTTCTGGGAATATTTTAGTAAATGATTTTATCAGCTACTGAACACTGTGATAACTCATGCTTGCCATTTAGCAATTCATTATCATTTGCATGATAGCAGGGTAGAAAAAGAGTTTACAATGAATAGCTTTAATGCTTTATTAATTGTTTAGGTGGCTAGCAATATATAATTTTAAAATCCAAGTTCAATTTTTTATAAGAAATTATATATATAGCCACATTATATATTATAGTCAAGAATATATATATATATATATATATATATATATAT
>NDGM011181347.1:0-10345 GCA_002564305.1 Octomys mimax | reverse complement strand
CAGGAGGATCACTATGAGTCTGAGCTGCATAGTGAGACCCTGTACCAAATAAATAAATAAAAATAAAAGATTAAAAACAATGTTTTAAAAAAAAACCAGAAGAAGTTTTGCTTCTTTTAAACAGCCTTTTCTAGATAAGGTCAAATAAGTTTTTGGGGTTTTACAGCTAATGAGCTTTACTTTGTCAGTCATGGTTAGATTGACATAGTTGTAGTGAAAGTAATTTATCAAAGTCTCCATTAAATTGTCTCTTAATATGAACATGTACTTGTTCCTTGGGAGATAATTTACGGTTTTCTGTGTGTTTTAAATATCTTTCTGTGATGATGAAAAAAAGGGTACAAAATACTATTTTTTTAGGGGGAAATTCTTTGTAAGCCTAAGATCCCACACTACATATATGCTTTCAGAAAATATTTCATAGTCACCTGTTTTGTGTCAGTGTACCATGACATACTGGTTCAAAGATAAAGTCTTGGATTTCAAGGACTTTACAATANAAAAAAAAAAAAAAAGGATGTAACATAGTAATCATTATTGTGGTTTCTTGTACAAGGAGAAATGAAAGCATTGAAGAAGGCCAACATGTCTTTCTCAGGAAGCCACCATTTTAAATAAACAATTAGACTGTATTTTAAAGGATAAAGAAGGACTTTCAATACTTACCTGGCAGGGGAGATAACATGATCACAAAGGTGGTTTTCTCAGGTAAGGCTTATCCATTGCATTCCAGATATGCTGACCCCTATAATTTCTCCAAATGTGGCAAACTGGGCTGCATAATTTGGGGGGCAGGAAGGACTTTGCTAGGTGAGGTTAGGAGACTTTGAATTTTAGGAAGAGGAGACAATACAGAGATCCAGGGTGTGCTGTATCATGTGTATTTATGTTGGGGGGATGTGTGTGTATTTTGACTGCATTTTAAGAAGTGGTGAGGGGTAGACCTTAGCAGTTAGTAAGGACCAATAAGTTTAAATCCCAGCTCCACAATTGACTGGCTTTAAGGCATTGAGATTTTTGAATATGTATCACACTTTAGATGCCCTATGTTTATGAAGCACATAGTATTGTGGGTCCACCTGCTTACTCAAATTGTAAGTATTGTAGGCATGAAATGCTTTCTGATTTGCTAGCAGTAAAAATGGTGTGAATATTGTGCCCACAAGCTCTCCATGGGAATTTATCTTCATGGGTACCTTAACTTATCTTAGAAAACTCTAATGAAGGTGTCAGCCATAGATACTATGGCATTTCTGGAGCCAGTGTTGTGATACTTGAGGCTAAACATGGTCATGTGCTCAAGCAGGTTAAGTTTTGAGTATCTGATATATGTTATTTGTTACATAAAATGCTTAGGCTCTATAATCAAGTAACTGGAGCCTTACCTTTTGGGTATACATTGCACTAATCTTTGTTTCTACTTGAATCAGAAAACTCTTTCTGTCTGCATTTTTCATTTGATGTCATTATGGTATGTAGGTGGCAGCTTTCTTGGGCACAGTTGTCTGTATAACTACTCACCACATGAGTCATCTGTTCCTGTTCTTCCTGAAAATTCCATTTTGGGAATAATGTCATGCAATTGAAGACTGTGACAGGGTACTTATTATGTACATTGTAGCTAGCTTTATTATGTTGATGAAATCTACCTGTGTCACTGAGAAGGGATAAAGTAGCTCATTAACCTGAGTCAGGGGCTAGTGAGATAGCTCAACAGACTAAGCAACTGCTTAGGCAAGTACAAGGACCAGGGTTCAATCCCTAGCACCACATGTTGCGCTGGCCCGCCCCCCCCATGTGCGCTGAGCCAGCCGTGAGTCTGGGCATGGTGGCGCATGCCTGTGATTCCAGTGCTGGGAAGCCTGAAAACAGGAGAATCATTACAAGTCTGAGCTATGCAGTGAGACACTGTACCAAATAAATTAAACAACAACAACAACTGAGTCGATCTCTCTTCCTCCAAATGATATGCGCTGTGAAGATGTTAAGCAGGAATCTGCCTGAAACACATGTATCTTTGCAGTCTAAACATATAATGCCTTACTTTTATTATGTGTCTGCTTCTGTCCTTTACCACAATGATTACTTCTGTTTGCACAGCTGCCCAGTTTAAATAGATATTAACTTTGAAGAAGTTTTATATTGACACCTGGAACTTTGACAGTTTAGCATACCACATTGAGAAAGTAGGGATCAAATCTACATAAAGTAGAATAGCTTAATGTTAATACACTTCTACCAAATTCCTCTATCATTAAAGACAGTTCAAGTATTATTTCAAAGTCATGATTCACCACACAGGATAGATCCAATAGAAGGTAAGTCCACAAGGGGAGGAATTGGGCCTGTTTTGTCATTGTAGTCTTCCCTTGTGTAGGGCTTGACAGGACCATGCTATCAGTACATTTTTGTTTGAATGAGTCTATCCAAATGTTTTGTTTCTTACTAGAAGAAATCTTTATCATTACCTGAATAATTGCTTTAATTCTTTGGAAATTTTTTTTCTGAAAATAAGTTTTCAAATGTGTTTTAAAGTCCCTATTTGAGGGCCAGCCAAATAGCTCAGCTGATTGAAGTGCCTGCGAGCAGGTGCAGGGGCTGGGGATTCGATCCCTGGGCCTGCCGTGCAGACCTTGTCCCTGGGGCACACTGAGATGGCGATTGAGACTAGGCATGGTGGCGCACCCCATAATCCCAGCACTTGGGAGGTTGTAAACAGGAGAATCGTTATGAATCCAATCTAGTAGTGAGACCCTGAACACCCTGTAGACCCTTCCCTAAAATACAGAAATAAATAAATAAGGTCCCTATTTGAAGGTCTCAGTGAGGGACCAGTGAGGGAAATGAAATGCCACTGTAGGTCATACAAACAGAAAGAATATAGGGAATAGACTTTATAGTTAATATAAGTACTATGAAACTAACCAAGGGCCGAAGAGGCACCCACGGAACTAGTGATACCTGGGAGCTGCTCTACCCTAAAGGAAAATAGAAGGGCATGATCCTTAGCCAACTGGTGTGAACTAGAGACATGGAAAGAGGAGTTGTCCATGGCAGCTGAAACCTAGGCCATGTAAGAGCAAAAACCCTGCCTTTTCTTGCCTCTTATCCCCACCCTACCTCCCTTTGAAGGAACTTATCCAGAAATCAATTGACATGGGAGCCAAGGAGATATAGCTCCCTGTGACAGAGTGGAGCAAGGGAGGATGGAAGCACTAACAGGCAAAGACACAAAGCCACTTAAAATGTCTTCAAGATGTAATTCTTTCCCCTTACTAGACTGATTGTGGAGAAGAGATAAGGGGTTGTGTTTTGTTTTGGTACTGGGAATCAGACTCAGGACCTTGCACTTGTCAGGTAGGTGTTTACACTGCTCAGCTGTATGCCCAGCCCTGAGATAAGGTTTTGAAAAAGAGACAGCCTTGTGAGTCTGTTGCTGAAACAGCATTTAGTCCCAGGAAGTAATATAACAGCCTGTGTAACTAGGGTGTATGATTAAGCTATTTAGTTTCTGTTGAATGTGTATTTGACTGTTGGTCACTTCTAGGAGCAATTTATTTTTTGATTACTCAGAAAATAAATTCCTACCCTGTCAATTCTGGGAAGACTTAGGCATAGTATATCTACATTGAACTGTCCTACCTACAGTTGGAAGATGAACAGCCTGAAACCATGTACAGTTTTGTCTTTAATTGATAGTTAAGATTGTTGTGATGGGGCTTTCTTTGTGTTGCATATCATTTTAACTCTCCCCACATACCCAGTACTGGATATTTAACTGAGGGCCTTCACATTGAGCTCTATCCCTAGCCATTTGTTTGTTTGTTTGTTTATTTATTTGTTTATTTTTACTTTTGAGACAGGGTCTGGCTAAATTGTTACATTGCCCAATCTGGGATGCAACTTTCGATCCTCTTGTCTCAGCCTGTCAAGAGTGCTGAGATTACAGGTATGCATCTTTATACCTGGCTGAGTTTTTCTAGTCTTATTAGTTGGTGGTTGATAGTCCCCACCCCACCTTTGGGTAAAGGAGTTGAGATCACTTCCTGGCTCTGTTTCCATCTATGCTAGACCAGAAAAATATTTTGTGTAAAAGGAATGTTGCTTCTGCTCCATTTAAAGGAAGAACTTACCAAGTTACTGCGACTAGTTTTCTTCTTAATTATAGAGGTGCTTGAGTTTTTGGTACAAGTTTAGTGCTTTCTAGAAGTGCTTTTTTTGTCAATCAGGTCACCTGCATTTGAGCCCTTAATGGAATTGGTGGAACTAGGTCAGCAGAATGTTTCAGTGCAGTGTGAGTATGTCTGGTTTTGGGCTGTTGCTTTCTTCAGAGGCCACACAGATAAGGGACATTAATTATTTGAGTAGAATCACTGTAAACAACACATAGGTTTCATTGCTTTTCACTTTTCTACAAAAAGTTAATTTCCTCTTGGCAAGGATTATTGTAATTCATAGATATAATTAAAATGTTAGTATTAAAAAAAACAACAACATATTCAGCTGCTTCCCAGAGTACCATTCTTTTCAGCTTGACAGATATATCCTCCTCATGTTTAATAATTATAATCTTTCACTACTGTGTTTGACTTTTCCCTTTTCCAAACTTTCTCCTTCCCTACCCCACTCTTCTGGATCCTGTATTTTCCCACAGGCTTTATGAATGCTGGGCCATTGATGACTGAACAGCAGGTCCCTCCCCAGTGGAAATCCCCAGAGATGAGACAAATCTACCTTCAGCTACCTTCAGCTGTGGCCATCCTTCAGCGTCAGGTTGCCCTGTTGGTTGTCTTCAGTTTGTCCAGCTGTCTTCTTCCCCCATCTTCCTTCTTGTGTGGCTGAAATTTGCCCTGGGATCCTACCATTGTAGTATGTCGCTGGGTAGTATGTAATAGAATTTTATTATGTCTGCTGCTTTCATTTTAAATTAATTTTAAGAGATTCTCTGACAATTTTTGTTAAGCAGAGCCTTCTTTATCCTCAGTATTTGTATATTCCTTATAAATATCCTGGTTTGCTTTTAAATACATGCAAAGTACAATTTATCTGTGTATTGAATATCATAAGCCAATTGGAGAGAAAAAAATACATATATGTATGTTAATCAAGTTAAACCTTTTAAAAAGAAATTTCAAAGTCCAAAATAAAAACTAGATTCTTCAGGCTTCATATCATTTCTTTTCATTAAAAAAACAAATATGAAATCCTGTTGTTTTATGATGTACTGAGAATAGTAAAGCCAATGCAGGAGGAATAGGTAGGCCTGTAGCTGATAGGCCTATCCTAGCCTAATGATTTGAACAAATAGTCTTTTCTTTTCTTCTAAAAATCATGCTGGATTCCACTGCAGTTGCTCATGATGAAAGACCGTAAGTTCCCAAGCCTTGACTACAGAGCTTACGGCTATAGATGTGGGTTTACGTATTAATGCTACAGTGTTCCTTCACCTTGTTTGCCTGACATGCACACACAGTAAATTTTCTTGTCTAATTCCTCTTTTCTTGTTTAACTGGAAGTCCCCAAATGTTTAGAAATGAGTTCTCTAGTGTTGCTAGTTTTGAGTTACCGTTTTGCCTTAATACTACTATTTAGACAGCTTTTTAAAAAATGTCTTACAAAAATAATTTCTTACAGAAATTTCTATGTAAGCTGGTGACATCTTATGCTGCTAGATAGAGTTCTGGGGTAAGGGACATTGCTATCTTTCTGTTGTTGTTGATAGCTGACATAAGCCCTCTGAGAAAAAAGAGGAAGGAAATGCACTGTTCTTAGCTTGAAGCTTTTGTTCAAAATAGCTGTAAATGACAGAGGTAATGGAAACCAATTTGAGAATACCACTGATTTAAAAAAGAAAAAAATATTTTTACTCACAGAATAGCTTTTTGGAATAGGAATTAATTTTGTTGTTTTGAAAGTAGGGGTAAGGAATCTGATTAGAGGAACTGTTGCAGACAGAGGAGAAATTTGAGAAAAGGTCTCTCTTACAGCACAACTGCTCTATGAATGTTCCTAGCTTATATAATAGGGCATGGCAGCTTCATTAAATGCAGTGCTAGAATCAGGAAGACTCCAGCTTAGCCCCTCTGAGCAACCAACTTCCTGGGTTCTGAGCCCAATCTCAACAAAAGTAGCCTGATACAAGTGACTCAAATCCAGTTCAGTTTATGGTAGAGTTTAAAAATAGGTTCCAATTTTATTAGTCTTCTCATACATTTAAGGGAAAGAGGGGGAAAATGTGTTGCCATAGAAACAGACTCTCAGACTAGTTATTTTTTTGTCTTATGGGATTTGGGGGAGTGGGAATGTGGGAGGCTCTTCATGCTTATCTAAACATTAAATGCTATTTCTTTAAAAAGCAGAGATTTCACCTTTTCTATGAAAATTATCTATATTCATGACAGAAATCACTGGAAAGTATGAAAAACAGAATGATGCCAGAGATAGCTCCCATAATCTTTATCATCTATTACTTATTTGAACTTATACCACAATGGTTTTTTTTTTTTTTTTTTTTTTTGTGGAACTGGGGATTGAACTCAGGCCCTTGCAAGGGCTTATTCCACTGAGCCATCTCCCTGGCCCCCACAATGGTTTTTATATTAATGTTGTTGCTTAACATTTATGATTAGCATTTTCATGATGTTCCAGTATTTAAATACTTTTATTGTATTCTATCATGAAAATACATCATTATTACTTAACCATAGCCCAATCGTCGGACATTTTCATTTTTAGTTTTTCAGTATTATAAGTAATAGTACAGTATAAATGTTTGTGTTGTTGTTAGGCTGATGGGGTTATTTATGTGCTCAGATTTGTGTAGTGATGGCACCCTCTAATTTTAAAAGTTGTAGGGCTAAGGAGGTGGCTCAGTTGTATAGTGCTTGTCTCCCATGGGGGTTCTGTGGGTTGGAGATGGCTTTGCTGTAGAGACTGTCATTCTGAAATGATTAATTGCATTAGACATCTGTTGATGCAAGGATTTGACTGCAGAGACAGCTTTATGGTTCATATAACAGCAGGATGGCCCAGCATATCACATTAGATGCCTGATTTCAGGAATACTGTTGTGTCATTGACTAGCCTCTTTTGTTCACAGAGTCTTCTTTCATTTAAGTTTATTCCTGGAAAGGTGGATTAAAGGCCTACACTAGTAGAAAGGGGATAACTACTAGCTACTGCCTTTTTATTTTTATTTTTTGAACAAGGACTTTCTTTAGACTGAATGAGGACTGCGTCTAAATATCTGTGTGTATGTATACCTAATGTACAGTGTCTTTATCTCTGTCATGAATATTCTGTTAATGTGTTCAGGTCATATTTTTGTTTTATTTTTTGACTGCCATCTTTATTAAGTCATATGTTTCAAGTCTTGTGCCACTGCAGGAAGTGAGAAGGTGAATCTCATGGTTATTCTGTGGTCGTTGCTTCTTGGCACCATTTCATTTGTGTGCTTCCTATACTGAAAGTGGAGCCAGTCACGAAGACAGTCTTGTGCCCTCTTAATGGGAGGTATTAGTATGATGCATTATATTGGAAGAAATGTAGTAGGGGGTATGAAATAAGAGGCAGTACTAGCAGTCTTTAGCCTTTTAGTGGGATGGGAGTAAATGTTTAGACACCACTCACAGGTGGCATAAAAATTAATAACACCCCTGCAGCATTTTAGAAGCTCTCCTGCACCCACTGAAACAGGTCTGGTTGTCTTGAAGAATCTTATCTTGGCTCTTTTGAAGCTATCCTAAAGACCTGTCCTGATTCCTCTGCATAATATTCTCTGTAGGATCTTTCCATTCATGTGGCTGACATTTTTGCCACACCTTTTGACCTCTGTATCTTGTTAGAGTCAGTTCTGAAATATCTAGATTTTGAAATAGGCTTGTGAATCTTTTCTTCATGAAAGGACAAATTCTACCTTTTGCCTTCCCTCCCTAAGGCAGAGCTGTTTGATGATGAATATTCAACATGCCAGTGGCCTAACCATTTGTACTTTAATACTGGAACATACTTCTATTCATTGTTTAAGATGAAAGTTCTGGTTGTGATTCAGTAAAGTGACTGATTTTTCCTGTTTGATTTTGGTTGGGCTTTTCTGACAAGATCAGAAGGCCATGCATTGCTGTGCAGAGAGAGGTACACATGTCACTTTCCTCACAGGAGAGTTCATTTGTTGATTTAGAAACTTTTTCATAGGTATGTGCTATCCTGGAAACAACTGAAAAACTGGAACCTCTTGGTCTTGTTAATGTGTTACATTCATCTTCCCTTTCTGTATTCTTTTGAGCAAGGTGAGTGTAGATGGTATGCATAACTCTTCATGACAGTCTTTGGTGTTGAATCATATGTTGTAGTGAAAAAGAACACCTAAAGAACAAAATATTGGTTTAGTTACTCAACACCTGTGTGTACCACACATTTGGGGTATGTAAAGATGATTTTAATTCCAGGCCAACTGATGATCATTTTTTTCAGACCACATTACTTGATTGTTCTGGGCCTTGGTTCTCCAACTGTGTTTAGACTAGAAAATCTCCAGAGTTCTTTCCCAATTTTAGAATTCTATACTTGTATCAGTCAGATTTTTGTCAGTATAATAAAATAGTCAAAACAGTTCAATTATAAGAAGAAAGATTTGTTTTGGATCATGGTTTTCAAGGTCCCAGTTCAAGCTCAGGTGGCCCTAGGATGCTAGACCGCTGGCAGGGGTACACGTCATCGCTGTAGCACATTGTGCAGCAGCCTCCTCTGGCTTTTGCCCACTTAGATGCCTAGCACTTTTCTAACTCCTGCCAAATGTGATAACTAAAAGTTTTTCAGTTTTTCCCCCTGAGGAGAAATTACTTTGGTTGGGAGCCACTGGACCAGAGGGAGAAGAGTGGGGCTATGTAAATGTCTTCCTCTTGGATTGTTCCCTTTACAAGGATATAGTGACCTTCTTTGTCTCTCTTAATCAGTCTTGGCTGGAAATTTACTTTGTCTGCAAATAGAATAGCTACCCCCACTTTTTTTTTTTTCTGGTTCCTGTCACATGGAATATTTTTTCCATCCTTTGATATTCAGTCTATGAATTTCTTTTTGAATTAAATGTATTTCTTGTACACAACATATTATTGGATCTTGCTTCTACTTTTTTTAAAATCAGATTTTATTGGTACATTTTATTTTTTAGTACATTTTAGGCATATCTAATGAATATGTACAAGTTCATAGAGAATTTGTACCTATGTATGATGTAGCTTGTTTCTTTTTCCCCCATTCTCCTACCTTGTCTTTAACCCCTAGATTTTGCCTCTTGATCCGTTCTGCCAGTCTGTTTCTTTTTTTTTTTTTCTTTTTTCTTTTTTTTTTTTTTTCAGTCTGTTTCTTTTGATTGGTGAATTGAGACCATTCACATTGGAGGTTAAAACTGATATGTATTGACTTATCCTTGTCATGTTATTTTCCTGTTATTGGTTTTCCTGCCATTTAATTACTTGTCTGGTGGATTCATTTTGTTGGGGTTCATGGAGTTACAGTCCTCATTACCTCTTTCTAGAATGTCCTTCAGAACATTTTGGAATGCCTGTTTGGTGGGCATTAATTTCCTGAGGTTTTCTTTGTCATGGAAGTATCTTGTTTCTCCATCAATTTTGAAGGATAGTTTTGTGAGGTATAACAACCTGGGTTGGAGGTTATTTTCTTTTAAGGCTTGAAATATTTCATTCCAAGCTCCCTCTGACTTAAGGATTTGTGTTGAGAAGTCTGCCATAATTCTGATGAGCTTTCCTTTATAGGTGATTTGGGTTTTTTTCTTCTGACAACTTTTAATATTCTGCTCTTGTGTTGAATTTTTGGAATCTTGATTATTATATGCCTAGTATAGATTTTTTTTATCATGATTAATTAGAATTCAGTATGCTTCACTTATCTGTATGTCAAATTCTTTTTCCATGCTTGGACAGTTTTCTGCTATTACTTCTGTGAGCAGAGGTTGTTTTTTTTTAAATGACATTTGCACTATCTCCTTTTTCATTGACTCTGATCAATCTTACGTTATTGTTTGTGTCAACTAACAGATGTTGCATTGATCTTTCATGTTCTCTTGCTACTTTACTTTCTTTTTATGATCATCAGTTGTATCCTGTCTACTATATCTAATATTCTGTCACCCATATGAGCTTATTCTGCTACATATACTTTCAATGGGAATTTTTAATCTCCTAAATATCTGTTTGAATCTGTTTCATGGATTCCATTTCTTTTTTTTTTTTTTGCAATGTATTAATTTTTTTTAATTTTTTGTTTTCTTTCTTTTTTCCCCATAATTTTATTGAGAAACAAATAGCAATGAGACAGTTTCAAACCA
>NDGM011181344.1:0-16885 GCA_002564305.1 Octomys mimax | reverse complement strand
CCAGGATAGGACTAGAAAAGAAACTGAAATGGAAGAGGCAACTTGTGAGTACAGAACTGTGTACCTGACAATGTAAAATATACAAAGGGAATGTGTTGGTAGGATCTCCTGGTATACATCAAACTCTAGGATGCTGGATTATAAATATATAAATTTTGTTAGCATAACCAAAGTCATGTGCTGGGGCTGGATATACTTACATAATGAGAAATTATGGCTTGGCAGCCCAGAGACTCAGAGGATTTGAGAACTTAGGGGCTATGGATTCAGTGACTACTGAGTCAGAATTGATACCTCTCCCCATTCTACAGGGAAAATCCTGGAAATACCATAGTGAATGGCATAACTAAAATAATGATAGAGGTTTGAAAAATCCAGTACAAAATCCAATGAAACCCAGTAAGGGGAAAAGATCTGATGGACACTGAGATGTGCTTGGGATGGGGCAGGGATGCTCCGTTGGCAATTTTTCCCTTTTTATTTTTTAAAGAGAATAGAAAATAGCAGTAAAAAAGTAAAAAATTAGAAATGATGTGGAATTTCACTAAACAAAATAGTATGAATTCAGCAGCATCAGTTGTATCGCTTAGTGTTATCTTCACATCAGTTATTCAGATTACCAAACGTATGTGTGCAAAATTGGAAAAAAGAAAGAAGAAATTAAGTTCTAAGAAATTAAGAAGAGAGAAAAGGGAGAAAAAAGAAAAAAAGAAGGCAAACAAACAAGACAAATTAAGCATTAGCTGCCTCTTTCCATAGACCAGCCGAATCCACAATACAATTGTACAAGGCTTTCTCCTTACGTAGATAAATACATCTTTACCCCGCTCCCTCTCCTGTCCTCTTCATCTCAGTGATTCCTTCTTCGGTTTCTTTACATGAAAACTGCCTCACATTTTACGTCCCACTGTATGATTCTGAATCCTGGGTTGGAATCTTTGTGCTAAAATTTACTATTTTTTAAATTTTGAAATGTAACTTCTCAGAATTGAAATGTGTACCACACTGTTAAAGGACACCAGTATTCCAAACAGATTTCTTGTGCTTCAATTCTTTTTGTAAACTATCTTGTTTTTAATTAGTTCAAAATAATTTTCATGTTTATTCAGTGCCATATAAAGTTTCAATTCATGTATATACTGTGTAATAAAATAAGAGAATTTGGTCTACCTATCATTTCACGTATTTATTTACTTCTTTGTAATATGAATATTTAAAATTCTGACATCTACCTAGTTTGATTTTTTTGGGGGCGTGAGGGGTATGGCTCAACCCACCCTCATGGTGGGGCTGGTGTGGCACGTCGTGCAGGGGATTGAATCGTGGACCTCTGTGCATGCTTAAGCTTGCCTAAGTAGGTGCTTTAGACCACTGAACTATCCCACTCCCCCTACCTATTTTGAAATTTGTAATAAAATATTAATAATCACAGTCACCCGATTGTGCCAAAGAACATTGAACTTACACTTCCTGAACGTAACTGTGCACTCGCTGAGCAATCCTTTCCTGTCCTCTCTCAACTTTCCTCCAGATTTAAATCCTGGCTTTCTATATTGGTCAACTTTTCAACTGGTGGCCCAAAACCCCGACACATGTAACTCACTGGAGAGGTTTCAGTTTCCTGCTGGCTTCAGGGTGGAAACGTGGTCCAAAGCTGTGCTGGAGCAGTGCAGCTCTCCCTGCCAGGAAGAGCATCTGTGATAGACAGAAGTTTCAGATGCACCCCCAGCAGCCCCCTTCCTCCACCAGCGCCTCCCCTCATAATAGCAGGTGTAGCTATAAGTGTTAACCAGTAGGCCCCCGGACAAGCACTGCACGCCAGAGCCCCTCTTCTCTCCAGGAATCTCAGTACATCCTGGTTGATGGTTCCAAATATATCACTTTCTTCAGTGATGTATATAATTTCCTTAACAGTTTGTAAAATAAACCCTAGCATATCATTTACTTCATAGATTTTTCTGTTGTTAAGCTTAAAATGTGTATTGAACTTTGTATACTTTGTCACAGATTAAAGATTACTAAATGTTAGGTATTATTGCTATCAAAATTTTATTGCATGTTTTTACATTTTATATGCTAATTATTTATTTACTTTTGTTTTAGAACAGGTGATTGAACTCAGGCCCTTGCACTTGCCAGGGAAGTGCTTATTCTACTGAGCTATCTCCCCGGCCCCAACATATCTTTTCAATACATTCTGATTTATATTTCTTGTATGATGAAAGCATTCCCATAAACAATTATATTGCCAGTGCAACATTATATGAGTTACTAACTGGTTATAGTGAATAAGTTTGCAAACATACAACAAAACAATAATAATCAATGAAGTGTGAATGTTTAGTTTAACACCAAAACTTTTCCTGGAAAACAGTGCATATGTAAGCACATATTCTGTAGTAGAAAGTACCGCATGCTCTGTACCGAATACATAAGATAAAAGAATAAAAACACATTAAAAAAGACATTCATCTTCATCTTTAAAACAGCCATTTATAATGTGAACTATATGTGATTCATTATTATATAATATGTATAGAACAATATATATGTAACTATATATATATATAACTATATATATATTTCTTTTTTATTCTTTTTTTATGTCTTTGGTATAGGGTTTTGCAATGCAGGATAGTGGTGATTCTCCTGTCTCAGCCTCCCCAGCGCTGGGATAATAGCTGTGCATCAACATGACAAGGCTCGGTGGCTGACCTGGCAACCCCCGGGGTCCCAGGGCTGGCAGTTCATTTGGTACCCAGGATCTAAGCCTGTCCTTGTGCTTGCCAGTCATGTGCTTAGACCGCTGAGCTATGGCTCCAACCCTAACTAGTGATTTTTAGTTGAGTAGTGTTTAATCTTGTTACAATGAGAAAATGAACAGAATAGCTAGTTCAGAAGATTGAGCAGGAAAACAGTATTGTAAAAACATTTTTTTTTAACTTCAAGTTATGTTCATTTTATTATGAAGCACATAGAAAGGACCTGATTGTAGACCATGGTCAATCAAATTTGTACAAATGTGATAGGGGCGTTTGACATATACAGAAATCATTTTATTAGTTTGAAATTATTACTCTATTTTTACTCTTTTTTTTTTTTTTTTTGGATACGGGGGATTGAAGTCAGGACTCTATGCTCACCAGGCAGGCGCTTAACCTGCTGAGCTATTTCCCTGGCCCTCGCTCTATTCTTTTCTTCCTTATGAATTCTATGCTTCAGAAGAAATACCACACCAAGATTGTAAGAATAAATCTTTGGATAATGTAGCAAATACTCTTTAAAAAGATAGGAAAAGATGGGGTCTTATGAGAAGGATATGCTAGATTAGGAGGACAATGTGTGACTGTGGAAATCAAAGGACTGGGGGGATGACCAGGGCCCTCTGGGGAAGAGGTCCACCAGCATCAGGTGTTCCTGCCCTGCCCTGGGTTCCTGCCACCTACTGTGTCCCAGTGAATGAGGGATCACATTCCACAAATATATCTTTGAATTTGTTCCCCAGCCTTTCAGGAATTCAGAAAAGGCTCAGGAATTTTAAAGTTATACCTAGAAGCTATCAGTTGATTCATTTGTCCAGGTTGTGAGTGTGTGGGTTGTAGATGACCACTAAACTTGAGCTTACTTATAAAAGAATAAAATGTTGATAGTTTAAATGTAGTGTACTGCTCTTTTCTTAAAAAAATTTTAAAGTTGAAATAATATTCAAGTACAAAAAATTATAACTTTTGAGAAATTTTATAGTAAAATGTGACATGAGAGCTAGACTTATTGGGCAAAAATCATTTCCCAAAGTCAAAAGTGTAAAAAACATAATTTAGAAAAAAACTTGCACAAAGGGAAGGTCAATATTTTTGATATTCTTTACCTATTCTTTGTCTCTATTTCTTTGAGTCAAAATTCTATACTTACATATACATGTAGGTATTTATAAACTTTTAATATACTAGCTTAAAATGAAATAGGCTTAATGAAAAGTCATCCAATGTTGCATAATAGTTAAATGATTGATCTGATATGTTTTATGTGTGTCATTTCATACTTATCACTACATTTGCAGCAAAAATCCATTCATTTATTCTTTGTCATTTCTTCATTTAGAGAAAGTGTCTCCCTCTATTGCTGTGTTGCTCAGGGTGGGCTCAACTTGCAGTCCTGCTTCGGTATCCAGAGGTTGGAATTACAGGCCTACACCAACAGGCCTGACTCAATTTTACATCTTTATGTAAATCCGTACAAATAGATCACATTGTGAGATGCCTGATAAATATTTAAAATTCAT
Organism: Octomys mimax; assembly: GCA_002564305.1. NCBI lineage: Eukaryota > Metazoa > Chordata > Mammalia > Rodentia > Octodontidae > Octomys > Octomys mimax. The sequence goes on along the minus strand of NDGM011181344.1, from coordinate 12,603 downwards.
TATCTCTGTTACTTGAATAAAATCAACAGCGTGTTACAAAGAAGTCTCTGAAGAATATTTAACCTACAGGAAGTTGGGAAATGAACAACTTGCTAACAGAAATAATTTCAATTTTCAATTTTATTATCTTGGCAGATAATAAGAACAAAAGCAAATCATTGCTGGCTGCCCTGTTGTATACATTCATACGCAACTGAACTTGTTAATATTTCCAGTGTGATAGCCACTTATTCCACTAGTAAATACCCAATTGCTTAGAAACCATTAGTTAGGGTAGACTTCTATAGAGTTAGCAAATGCCATGAAAGATAGAAAGAGAAACCCATAAAGTTTTACAGTTAATATTCAGTAACCTCAGGACTCAGGGAGGCAAAGAATAGTGAAGAAAATTGAAAAAAATATTAAGTAAAGAAAAAGTGGGGACTGGGAAGATATCTTGGTAGTTTAAGCACCTACCTGGCCAGTAACTCTGGTTCTATCCCTGGTGCCACATGCCATGCAGACCCAGGAGCCCAGGGCACACTGTGCAGGCCACCGAACTGGGCGTGGTGGCACATGCCTGTAATCCTATTGTTGAGAGGCTGACACAGGAGGATCTCTATAACTCTGAGCTTTGTAGCAAGACCTTGTACCAAATAAACAGATAAAATATTTATAAAAATATTAAAAAGAAAAAGTGATTATGACTTTTCTATCTTTTTTTTTTTTTTTTTTGTACTGGGTATTGAACCCAGGACCTTGCGTTTGCCAGGGAGACACTTATTCTATTGAGCTATCTCCCTGGCCCTAACTTTTCTACCTTAACACACTAATTTTTATGTAAATTCTGCTAATTTTCCAATTAATTTCAAAAATGTGAATATGAGTAGTTATACATGATATATACCTTTTCTACATGCACACAAGCCACTAGTCTCCTGCTTCATGTTATCTGAGGGCTTGATCACTGAAAACTTTTATTTCTCATCTGGCCTGCTGTTCAGTGGCTCACACGCTTCAGGTGTGAAGGCACTGGAGGGAACTGTGTATTTGAATATCTAAAACAGCTATCCTTTCTAGAGCATGTGCATAATGTGCGATAAGTCAGTGGGCACTCACTCATCACAAGTTAGTAGAAAATCTGTCAGTGGAATCTCAACTATTTAAGGGACTATCCTAAGTAGTAAGCAGATCTTGAGACTAAGAAAAAGTATGTGGAAAAAATCTGAGTATTGATAAGACCCCAGAAAATTAATTCATTAATTAATTAACTTTGTACCAGGAACTGAACACTCAGGACCTTCCACTTGCCAAGCAGTCTTTTCCTTTCTTCTCTTTCTTTTCTTTTCTTCCTTTCTTCCTTTCTTCTATTCTTCCTTCCTTCCTTCCTTCCTTTTTTCCTTTCTTCCTTTCTTCCTTTCTTCCTTTCCTTATTGTACCAAGAATCAAGCTCAAGCCCTTGTGTTTTCCAGGAAGGCACTTAATGCCACTGTATCTTTACACAAAGAGTTTTTTGGTTTTTTAATTTAGTTTTTGTCATTACTTTGTCATCAATGTTAGTAGCACATTCTTCTTTCATGCAACAGATCCATGGCTTTACCCATCCATTTAGCTATTCTCAACCACTTGTTTTAGTGTCAAAGATATTAAGGACTCTCTCCCCAGTAACAGTGAAATCTGTGGGGACCAGAGAAATGGCTCAGTGGAATAAGTGCTTCCCTGGCAAGCACAAGGGCCTGAGTTCAATCCCTGGTTCCACCAAAAGAACAAAAAACAAACAAACAGTGAAACCTGTGATAAGAGCCCCATGTATAATTAGCCAAAATCAGAAAGATGTGGTCAATTGCTCTTCACGAAACATAATCTTTACAGGCAACATTTCATTACACTGATCTAGTAAAATCACAGCCAGTCTGCAGATTTACTGGGCTAGAACAGACATTACGCATGGGCTGCCGTGGTAGTGGCAGAAGGTGGCTGCCCACAGAAACGGAGAGGAGTATTACCAAGCCACAGAAACTTGTGCAAAATAAATAATAGGCAAAATAATTGTTTTTAAGAAGTTCTGGCATGCAAGAGACTTCAGAGTGGATTTTTAAATGAACATGGAATTTTGACTGATGGGAACTTTAGGGATGAGAGCTAAAGTGGTTGCTTCAGAAATTATAGCAGAGATATTTCACACGAGGATTGGTGAGTGATGGTTCGCTCTTAATTGAGTCTCCATCAGGATATAATATGCAAAATATGGTGTAAGTGTGAGGTGAGCATTCTGAAGTCGTGAAGAGCGTATGATTGGAGTTAATTATACTCATCAACATGTTTTTAAAGTAAGTCTTTCTCACAGCTTACAGGGGAATTTCATTGAAGCTGGTATGGACATATTCAAAACCAAGACTCACTGACTACTAAACTGGTTACCTGACTGTAGGACTTGCAAGCTGTCTACTTTTCTCTGCCTTATTTTCTTCCTGTGTACATTATAATACTTATGAAGTGCTTTATCTGAACCCAGCACATAAAAATTGTCAAATAGAAAACTCTTTCTCTATCTATTGCAAAATATAAAACAATGCAACAGTCTTTACTAAAATTGTTTTGTTTAGGAAAAAACATTTTTCAGAAACATATGACAATGGTAAGCTTATTTAAATATATTGATATATTAATTTATAATCTTAATATCTAGTTGACAAATAACAAGAGACATAAAGAAAAACTATCTAAAGTTTGAGTAATTTCTTTTTTGGGGGGTTGGTACCAGGAATCAAACTGAGGACCTCATCCTTGACTGTCAAACTCTTTACCTCTGAGGAAAATCCTTGATCCAAGTCTGGATAATTTTTGTGAGATTAAAGAGTCTTTCACACCAGTACGTTTGAGAAGCTTTGGTGCAATGCATTGCTTCTTTTATCCTGTGTATTTTTTTCTTTGAGAAAACCACTTTGATTAAGAAATGTCTCAGAGTTGTAATGGAGCTTTCTTTCTTTCTTTCTTTTTTTTTTTTTAATGGATTCAGTACAGGGTATACAAGGTCTTACTACACAGATCAGACTCATAGTGATCCTCCTGTTTTCAGCCTCCTATACATGGGAGGCACAGCATGCTAGGGATTGAACTCCAGCCCCTGAACTTACCTAAGAAGATTCTTCAATCCACTGAGCTATCTGACTAACCCTTAAGCTGGAGCTTTCTAATCATGACTACAAAGAAAGGATCAAGAGATAAAACTCAGGCTGTGCATATAGCTCAGTGACAGATCAGTCACTGCAAGGAACTGCAATGTCCTGAGTTTGGTTCCTGGCATCAAAAGAAAAAAAAAAAAACAAGAGAGCTACAGAGAAAGGAGAAAAATGTGTGACCCATTCACATGGCTGACACTGACAAAGGATCCACAAACTGCGGTACAGGGTATCAGGGTAAATCCTGAGGGGATTTGACTGACTTTGTCAGATACAAAAGTTACATTTCTTGTTATATAGGTCTTGCTTTATCTTGATCTTAAGCATCCAGTAGAAAAGTATAAAAACAAAGTATAAAAAGTAAAACCACATTAATATGCTGAACTGTAAAAGGCTCATGTCAACAACTTCTAACGTTGCCAGTTCCACGGATAACCCACTACTATTATGGACTACTGGCCTCTATTGGAATATTTTGCTGAATTCCAGCACCTACAATGTGTAAATGACAATGGAATACCCTTCTCTGACAAAACTAAACAAAAAAGGGGATACAAATGAAGGACCACTTTGTTTCTGTATATTCAAAATTGTTAGGAGTAGATACACAGCTACTTTCTCATAATTCAGTGAATAAAAAGATTTGTTCCGATAGTGTTTGTGGACCGGATATTATGTCTGCGTCTTGTACAATGAATAACCACTAAGAAGACAACAATGTGCAACATATTAATTATTGAAACTGTACTACTAAAAGGTTTTGAAACTGTCTCATTGCTATTTGTTAATCAATAAAATTATTTAAAATATTGAGAGGAGACAGGAGAGAAGAAGGAAGAGAGAGGAGAGAGGAGAGAGAGAGAAGCACAGAGATTTGTTTGTTGGTCTGTCGTAATCCCTTTCAGTCTGAGGGGCCAGGACAACTCTCTTAAAAACTTCATATATTTCCTATTTGTGACTTAAGTAGTTCACTTTAAGGAACATTTGTCTTTGGGTGACAAGCTTATATAAACAACAACCTCAACAATTATTGATTAGTTGAGAGATTGTGCTAGTCATTGTCTCCAACAAGTGGGCTCATGGAGCTGTACTGCAGCCACATTTTTTAATTTGTTTTTCTAAGAGTATTCATATTTTCTTTTTTCTTCTTTCTTTTATTTATTTATTTATTTATTTATTTTTAGTGCAGGGTCTTATTATGCAGCTCAGACCTATAGTGATCCTCTGTTTTCAGCCTCCCCAGGTCTGGGATTGCAGGCATGTGCCACCATACTTGTTCTTGGTGGCCCACTCAGTGAGCTCCAGGGGCAGCACCAATATGGTATGTAGTGCTGGGGATCAAACATAGTCCCTGTGCTTGCCTAAGCAGGCACTTCGTCCACTGAGCTACCTCACCAGCCCTCATACTTTCTTTCTGATTTGCACTCTGTGAGTTGAGAATGAGATTATATTTTCAACCTATTTCAATAACTCGTCCTTCTCTTTATTACACAGACCATATAGATGGTATCCATTGGCACTTTTATCATAATCCTGGACTTTCTTTTACAACGACCTGAAAGTACTTTACCCTTCTCGCTACTATTTTCTAACTTATAGTGGAACCAGTTTTAACATGTTTTAAAAATACAACATTGGCTCAAACCTTATGATATTTACTATAGCAGTTTATTTTCTTAGCTCAACTTATTTTTTAATATGTTTTGTTGTGTTTTCTTTTGTTTTGAGTATTACCAGATCTTTACTAACAGTTCTCTTCCTTGATTTGCTTTGCCAGTCAAAGCCTGATTTAAAAGCCAATGCCAGATGTTTTAGGATTTTACTACAGAAGCACCTCACAAATAGAACTGATTTTTATGTCTTTAAATTTTAGCTTCAGGACAAATAATATTGCATATTTTAAAGTTTTCTTTAGTAACCTGTACTCAGCCTGTTTCAACGGAGTTTACTCAACTTCCTGTGATCCAACTCTCAGCAGAGTAGCACATTTCTAAAGAGCGGAGGCATTCATCTCTCATATGCCAGCAGGTCAGCCTGGGCTCCTGTACATTTTAGTATTAGCAGAAATCCCAAGATAACAAAAAAGAGGGGGAAAAAAACATTGTATAAACTATTTTCAGGCTTGTGTTACTATGATTATTGTGAACACCTTTTTTTAAATAGTAAAACTATCAAGAGTTTCCTTTTTAATTCACATGTAATCATTGGGTATATTTAAGGGGTACAATAATATAATCAATCAAAGGAAATCACATTCCTGGACCAACGCACAATGGGGAGCAAAGTTTCACAGAAGGACATGCAGATAATAAAAGATAAGGAATTGTTGAATATATGTGCAAAATATCAAAAGTGAAAGATAAGTTTGGGCCTAGTATTCTCATAATTATTCTTAACTTTTGAATATAGATGATTCTATCTAAAATTCCTGAGTTACGTCCCAGAAATATGTGAATTGAAAAAAAAAGTGTCAACCTTTTCTTATCTCTTTCATCTATTTCAAAAATAGTACTGCACCTACTGAGAATGAGCAGGAAATCTAAGCATGATTTTTAAAAATTGACTGCTATTTTATAGTGTTTTGTCTTAATTTTCCTAGCCTAAAAGACAGTATTATATTTGAAATGGATTTTCAATTATTGTGTTTTATCTTTTTTATATGTTGGTTGACAATTATTTTACTAAAAAAGGAAATCATCTGAGGTCTGTTTCCCAAACAATATATTGGTTGCCAAATAACTTTGATTATATGGCTCTAAGTACTGTTGTTGTCAATTTTATTCAATAAAATTTTAATAAACTCAGACATTATTGGGGCTGGGGAGATGGCTCCATAGAATAAGTGCTTGCCTGGCAAGTGCAAGGGCCTGAGTTCAATCCCTGGTTCTGCAAAAAGAAAATAAAATAGAAGTTATTTAAAAACATTGTCCTCAAAGTATATTTCTCTTTTTATTTCTATTCAAAATATTTTAGGAAATGTGTATATGCATATAAGTTAGAATTTTACCCATTTGTTTGCTATAAAATACAAGAAGTAATTGAAGTAATTTCTCTTCTGAAATATAGTTCTGAAATTCAGCAATAGTGGTTGGAACATTAATGTTATGATAATTAATATTCCATGTCATTTTTGTTTATTAATGAATTGGTGAGTTAATTAAAAGACCTTAGAAAGGCTGTTAATCTCAAGCATCTAAATTACCTGGAATAACTGTAATGTTTAAAAATTTTTTATGAAAACAGGAAAATATAAGTGGTATGAAAACTTTTCATTCCAATCTTATCTCATTAATATTTTAACTGCCCAAAATCTTTTTGCTCTTGAAATATTCTACTATTCAATGTCGAATTTAGTGGAGAAATATGTGACATATACTGAGAAATTTCTAGTGGAGAAAATAATTTAATTTTGTCATATTAAGCTTGGTAATCTTTTCAAATAGCATTGTCATAATATTGTAAGAGTTTAGATACGTGAGGTTCTTCTGTCTTTGAGGTAGCAACGGATTACAAGTTAATATAGTATACTTAAAATTAAATTTTACACTAACAGCCAAATAAGAATAAAACTGACTGATCAAATGCTTTCATATGTGCCCAGGGATAGTGAAGTGTAATTGTGACAATTGGATTGGCTTAGGAACTGTCCAGAGGGTTGGTGGAGAGCACTTCTGAGTAGGTCTTGCTGGGTTGGGCAGGGATGACTTGGGTACAGCATCTGGGCATTTGCCTCTTTTGTCTCTGAGGCTGTTCCTGAGCTCTGGGCTACAACACAGCAAGCAGCTGTCCTCCCTGGCAGCGCCTCTGCCTCAACACTTATGAGTTAGAGCTTACTGACTGGGGCCAAGTCTCCTAAAACTAAGCCAAATTAAACTTGTTCTCCCTTCAATTTTGGACATTAGTTCTTAAGTCCCCATTTGGTACAACTGACTACTACACTGTTATAGGAATAATTTCTGTTGATTATTTAAACTTGCATTTGAAGGCATTAATTAGATTTCTTTTCTAAGTGTCCATGCCTATGGAATGGAAGGAAATATTTTCAATTTGAAACAAAGCATACAATTATAAGTGTGAAGGGTGCTCACTTAGATACACACATAAAGCGTACATAAATTATCTGAGTGTAAATTATTGTTGGAGTTTTGGAAATAAACACAATAAATCACTAAGCTTAAGAAAATATTATTTAAATAAATTTTGGGAAGCCTAATATAAAATAATAGTAATGTAAAAAAGAAAAAGGGTTGAACATACAGTACATAGAACGAAAACTGAGATTTTTTTTATTGGAATTATTTATTCAAAATAGTAACACTACAAAATGGTGAGGAAAAATAACAGGCTGAAAAATAACTATGAAGAAGCCAAATAAAATACTGAATAGTTGATAAGGTCGTGAGACTGTTCTCCCTCTGTGTGTTTATGTTGCTATATGTTATGCTAATATATAATGTATGCTAATGTATAGAAATGTTACTACTTTCAAACACAACTTTGCCTTAAGCCTGGATATCATGGCTATTTTTCTGCAACTGTCTATCACAAGCAAATTTGTTTTAGAATGTAAACATGAAAATACTTTGTTTGCTACCCAGTTGCTCATTTTTCAGAGCATTATAATAGTGTGTCAATCACCACACTTGGACTGTGAACTTTGGTAACAAAGTCACTCATGACCTTCATGTTTCCATAATCATTCTTCATCTTTTCTTGAGATTTTAAACTATTTTTTATTTATGTATTTGGTACAGCATCTCACTATGCCACTTGAACTCCGAGTGATCCTCTTGTTTTCAGCCTCCCCAGCACTGGGATTACAGTCGTGCGCCACCACGCCTGGACCCAGTCACTGGCTCAGTGTGGATACTTTACCTGCCCCAAAGTGAAACTTAACCTCATCTCTCATATTTTGAAAAATCTCACTTAAAATGTTTCAAAGACCTCAGGAGCGGGGACGTACACTACTAGAAACATAATGGGAATGTTTCAAGGTTTTGGAACAATGATTTTTTAGAGAGAAGCCCAGGAGCACGATAAAAATAAAAAATAAAAACAAGAATTGACTAATGTAATTAAATCAAAGTAGATGCTCAATGCCAATCAAAGGAAATCAGGAGTACAAACCAACCTATAAGTGGGAGCAAAGCCATTCCAGCTATGTGCCAGAAAGAGGGGTAATGTCCTAAATGTAAAAATAACTAAAAAATTAATAGTAAAATTATTCCAAATAAAAACACACAAGTAATTTGAATATATTTGTGAAAATGGAAATAAACTGACAAATATGAGTAGAAATGCTTAATATCCTTAGCCAACAGGAAAATGCAACTAAAAACTACAATGAAATAACACGTTACCCACTTAGCATAGGTATTGTATAAAACAAAGCAAAACATTACCGGGAAAGTTGTTAAGAAAAAGCACCTCATAAGTTCAGGAATAAAAGTAAACTAGTACAGTACAGCCCATTTGGAGAGTTGTCTGGAGAGCCACTAAACATAGAGCTTCCCGATAGATGGATCAGCGCGTTGTTGCTGTGAACAAGCAGCCAGTGCCTACATGGTCCAGAAAGTGTTTCTCCTGCACAGATTCGGGAGGACGCGATGGCCCGACTGCAGTGCAGACGCACCTCAGGCAGTGGCTCACGCTTGGCACCAGCAACCAGAGAGCGGGGGGGCGGGGCCAGATCCAGTCCCAAAGGCTGCGCACCTGCAGCGGGCACAGCCACACAGAAGCGTGCTGCTCTCGTCTCCTGGGCGTCGCTCACTCCGTGCAGTCTTTCATTAATCATCGCACGAGACGATCCAACTCTCCATCACAAGGACATAGCTAAGTCAGTATGCAAAGGAGGTGCTTGCACGTCCGTGTTTATTGTGAGCCCGTGGACACTAACACGTGGACTCAGCAGATAGCTATCAACAAACCAAGGGGCAAAGAACATATGGTCTATATGAAAAATGGGGTATTACACAGTCATAAAATGAAAGCCTATCATTTGTACAAAAATTGATTAGCTTAGAGGGCTTATTACATGAAATAAGCCAGACTCAGAGAAACAGGTACCCCAAGAGGTACATTCTTTCTTAGATGTAGAAACTTAGTTATTACAGTCTACCTGAAGGTAGAACAGTGACTAGTAGAATGTGGGAATACCAGAGGGTATGTGATGCTTGTAGTGTCTCCAGTGCAAGTTTAGTGCATGTGTGGAAGTTTTCAAAATTTTCCTGGGGCCGGTGAGATAGCTCTGTGGGCTAAAGCACCTGCTTAGGCGAGCTTAGGCAAGCTCAGGGAACGCGGATGGATCCAGACACCACGTGCTGCGCCAGCTCTGCCCGCGGGAACGTTGAGTTGGCCAATGAGTCCGGGTGTGGTGGCTCACGCCTGTAATCCCAGCGCTGGGGAGGCTGAAAGCAAGAGGGTCACCATGAGTCAGAGCTGTGTAATGAGACCCTTTAACAACCAATTTTTTTAAAAAAAAATCCTAATACATATAGATAAAGTCCTAATGAAGATTTTTCTTGAGAAAAAAATATGGTGATGAACTACTTCTCATTGCAGGAGAGCTGTGGTTAATGAAATACAACATTTAAACATTAGCTGATGTGCATAGAAATGTAAATGCGAAAAGGAGCTATTTTCATGAAGAAAACCATGGAGCATTTTACATTTGAAATATAATATATTTTGGATTAAAGGCAGACATGAAACCCTACTAGGGGAATAAAGGATATGTGGATAAATATTGCCCATTGACACAGAAATGCCCTTCCTTCTCTGTAGGAAAAGGGATTCAAGCAATAATGATTTTTGGTGGTTAATACTATATACCAAAAATGGGCATGTGCTTCTCACCCTCATTATGAAGTATATTCCAAAAACGGCTTTTCTTTTACTTACGTATACCACAGTTTACTACTGAAAAATATACGCAGTGAGTAACAAACACTTCTTACGTAATCTCTTACTTGTAAACAATGTCGCTCACACTTAAATGATTATTTTTATGGAAATACAGATTTTTGCTTATGTTTTTGGCATAGCTTTTAACTTAGAAATTTATTTTATTTACTATAATTGTATTCAGAATAATTTCCACAAATAAAAATGTATACATATCGATATCATTTGATAATTATATTTAAGTATATTTATTTTAATAAATAACACAATTTTTGTAGATAGACTAGAAATGAGAGGTAGCGATACAGTGCAATTAATAGCTGTAATAGCTAGCCCTCAGTGATCTTACAAAGCTAGAAAATGTGTACCTATTTATGAGTTGCAACAGAACTTTTCTTCCAAGTTGTCAGCTTATATTTACATATGTAATCTGAGCTCTGTTTTTACCAGTAATATAACATTAATATGGTGACCTATATTCATTTTAAAACAAGATTATGTACTTTTATTCCTGTAGAATTAGAATACTGGAAACCAGTTGATTTTTATGCATGGTAAAAATTATAAAACAAATTTCAAGGGAATACAAATGTGTTTCTTTAATAATGATGCAAATTTCAAAGAGTTAAAGTCTTTCTACCCGTGACACTGATGGAAGACATTTTTAATTAAAACAGCTATGGTGTTGATGAGGGAGAGTACTGGAAAAAGGAATGCGGGTAGGTTGATCAATGGATGCCTAGATAATTTTTATTTTTTTATTATTTTATTTATTATTTATTATTTTTTTGTTTTGTTATCAGGAATGGAACTCAGTTCCTTGTGCTTTGCACACAGGCGCTGGACCATTGAGCTGCGTCTGGGTCCCTGGATGCCCAGTTATAGTTAGAGAGTAGCAAGAACTTACAACTATAGAAAGAAACAATTTATGTATATTTCAAAAATCTGGAAGAAAAGACTTTTAAAGTTCTCATCATGGAGAAAAGTGTATTTAATCTGACTATGCATTAGATACCTGCATAGAAATGTTATATTGTACAACAGAAAAACAGCAATTTTTATGTTTTTACATATAATTTTACAATAAAATTTAAAATTATTTAAACTATTTTAAAAACATTAACCTACATATTTAATGTCATTCATTAAATGAATGAATTATATATTTGAACAACACAAAAGTTGAAGCTGATAAAATCCACTTGATCGGTATGTTATAATGCTCACCTATTTTTTTTTTTTTTATCTCAACAGTTAGATTGGTAAAGTCGTCCATGGAGTCTTTATGAAAATTCACAAAACGCTGTCCTTCATGTCGTTAGTTTTCCAGGACACTACATAAGAGCTAAGTGTGCTGTATGAAGTATAACTCCAACTGAAAATTATTTGTCTAAATTTCTAACACATAGCCTCAGAATATTAGTTCAAAGGTGAATAAGTTTAGAAATACTGTACAAGAGTAGAAGTTACGCATGAGGAGATAGCTCAGTAGTATAAACACTTGCCTGGCAAGCACAGGGTCCTGAGTTCAATCCCCAGTACTGAAAAACAAAAAAAAAGAATAGTAGTTAGTCAAACATATTATAATAGACATGAAGGTGATATGTATTTTTAAATAGTCTTCAGGTTAGAAATAATACTTAAAATAATTTACATATAGAAAAAAATCTCTTGAGTATAAGTAATGCTTACCAGTATAACTTTTCCCCAAAGCTTAATTTCTGAAAAAAAAAAAAATCATGTGGTAGTATTCACAGGAGAATATACAGATATAGAATGATAGAAATATTTCTTTATATGTACTAATTTCCATATATTTTCTAAGCATATGAATTAAGTGAAACTCAGTTTATAATTCATAAAATTAGCATAACTATACATTTATGTTTGATGAATTTTATAGGGATAATGTGTAAGAATTGTAATGTAGTTCACCAATCATCATAACTAATCTATAAATATTGACTATATAAATTATAAATATATTTTACCTATTTTAATATTTTTTGTATAATCATAACTTCTATTTTCATGAAAAAATCCTATATATTATATTACTTTCATTAATTACTATAATTTCTAGTGCATATATTACAGTGAAAATGTACAGTGCAATGACACAATCTTCCTTGGAAATTTGCATACTCATAAGCCAAGAAAAGAATGGAATTCTTTTCCAGGTAATTTATAAAAATCTAAGAAACTTGAATCACACAATTTATTTCTAAATTCTACCTACTGAGAAATAGCAGTTAGACAAACTCTCCAAAATTTTGTTACTTCATTTTGTCATTTGAAGGATAGGTGTTTTGTAAAGAACCATAGATTTGATAATTACAAGTTAATACAAATATATAAAACATAAAGGTAACTTGTAGCAAAAAGTTTAAAGTATACCTATACTGGCACAAGTCTTCTTTTAGATGTGGATCTAATTTCTAATGATAATATGAAATTTAAACATAAACTATCCATATATATAGGATATAGCAATTTTCCAAAGTACCTTTTTCTGATTTGTGTACAAATTATAGGTATT
>NDGM011181343.1:0-15439 GCA_002564305.1 Octomys mimax | reverse complement strand
TAAAAGTAGCCACATTTTTACCTGGTATATTCACAACTATAATACGAAGACCACATTCTTACAGAGGGCAGATATTTAATAGTTCACACCTCCACACAATTTGTTCAGACACAGATTGTTGCTTATAAATTGTGCATACACATGTACATAAGCAAGAAAAATAAGCTGGCATTTCAAATGCACAAGAGAAGAATAAAATATAGTCACATGAGTTACAGGATCCAAGTCGCAGTTTCTGAAGTGTTTATACTGCTTTTTGCGATACCTATGAACTAAGTATTAACATTTTATTCTGCACTTCACCAGGGACATGAACATACTAGACGGAGTAAGTATAAAGAGCAAAAACATATTGTCATCTTAAAATAACGTATCAGTTACAATTTGTAGCTTAAAATATTTCTGTACAATTAAAACTTTAAATAGGGAAAAGAAACATCATGAATACAAGCATAAAGCAAGCAAAACTTGTCTGCTATCTTATGCCTAACACAATTAGAAGCAATTTTTCAGAAATGAGAAAAACAACCCTTAGTAGAGCTGCAATATATTTATGCACTGCTAGCGGCACTCTGGATTGGTAGCAACCATTTTAGAAAGCAATATGGCAATCCATGTTAAGTCACAAAAATATCCACATCCTAATCTTAGAGTTACCCTAATTGACTACACAGAAGGAAAAATAAGAGCGTCTCCATTTTCTGCAGAAGAAGCGCAAGTGCTATAGAAAAAGAATGCCAGGCTCCAAGTAACGAGTCGACAGATTTGAGTCGCATCACACCCGCAGACCGAAGGACGGAGCCCTGACGGCTCCTCCAGCTGGCTCCAGCCACGTCACCGGGTTTAGTATTTGAAACCGCTTTTTGTTAAAAGTCTATTTGGTGGGATATGAGCACGCCACTGCCAGTGTAAGTAACAGATGCGAGCTCTGACTTAGCACTGCCACTGAAACAGAATTTGGATGTAAGTGGTGTAACTGTTCACCCATAGCACAAGTTCCTGTGAAACTGTTTCTCTTTCCTAGTGGGCTCAAATGCTTTTTATTTTTCTGCAACTTACTACATTTCATTATAACTATACAATATATTAAAAGACAAGATAAAGCTTAAGGTCGGAAAGCAACAAAAAAAATTCTTGTTCGGAGTTAGGGAAGGGGAAGAAGATGAAGATGTGTTGTGAATATGTATCAACTCCCTACCAAGAATATAATCACTATATAATAATAAAAAAATAGAAAACTGCAGAAGACTGAAACCTAGGTAGACAGGTGCAGTGGCACACATGAGTAATTCCAGCACTCTCCTCTGAGAGGCTGAAGTAGAAGGATCACAAGTTGGAGTTTGGCTGGGTAACTCAGTACCTTAACAAGACCCTGTTTTGGAAGGGAGGGAGGGAGGAAGGGAGGATGGCCCCAAACTACAGAGTAAGAGCCTGGCTGGAAAAAAGGGGGGGGGGCAGTGAAGAAGGAAGAGGTCTGGATGTGACTCAGTGAAATGGCCCTGGGTTCAGTTACAGACATACACACTCTTAGGTTTGCCAAAAGAAGGTAATACAAGGCCATTCACTAAATGACTCTTCTTGCCTGAAAACAAAACATTCAAGAGATCCTCAGTCTCTGGACTCAAGGGGCTCATCCTAATTTTAAGGTCCAAGGTTCCAAGCACTAAATAGTTTAAGATTTTGTCTCAGAATCAGGTCAGAGTAACGGACGGGGACATTCATGCAGGACTTGCCACATGCCCCAAAGCTGGCCCAAACCCCTACACCAACCTGGTAATTACTGTTAAACATGAGTAACTGCTGACTTACAAAGTGCTTAGGATTCTGAGGTGAAACTTCTTTCTATAAATAGCTTCTTAAAAGTGGGCTGGCCTACTTGCGAAACTGCATGGACTTTGGGGCTGAAAAGAGTATTTGAGCTGGACATTGTGGCACATGCTTGTGGTCCCAGCACCTGGGAAGCTGAGCCAGAGGATCGCAGGGAGTTTGCGGCCAGCCTGGACTACATAGTACGTGCAAGGCCAGGGTGACCTACGGGGTGAGGCCGTGTCTCAAAACCAAAAAACAAGCGAAAATGGCATTTGAGCTCCTGGTGTACCCTTTGGCTTGCCAAAAAAGTGTAAACTTCATTACAAAGTTAAGTTAAATAAATACAGTAAGTAACAATGAGGGGCCGGGGAGAGATGGCTCAGTAGAATAAGAGCCTGCCTGGCAAGTGCAAGGGCCTGAGCTCAATCCCTGGTTCCACCAAAATAAATAAATAAATAAAATAAGAATGAACTGCATGCTGTCAACACATGAAGGCACAGGTGCCTGGACTTGTTTTCTTCCCAGGCACGGTATCTGGCACAAAGCGGTGCTAAGTATGGTGTAACCACATGAAAAATGAGTAAAAGTGCACCTGTGAAAACTTTCAGGGTAATATCATCAACAGAAAAACATGGATAATAAATACGCATGTATATGAAAAGATAGTATTAGTAAAACTACTAGACCTGGGGGCAGGCTTTCTTTTTCCATTTCTGTAGTTTTATAACAAGCTCATTTGTGCTTCTGTCCAGTATCTTGTTTACTGTCTGTTTCCCTCCACCAGAGGATGCTCTCCACGGGGGCGGGAGAGGGATTTGTGAAAAACTGCAGGAGATGCTGCGGCACACACCAGGCAGGGCAGCAAGACGTGTGGCAGGCGCTCCACCTCCAGGAGGGGCATGCTGGCAGCCTCGCCACCAAAAACACAACTAGCTCTAAGGCCCTGGCTCTGAGCCCTAGGGTTTGCGGCCGGCCAGCCGCTGTGCCACTTGCCTCCCTCCCGTAGCCTCTGGTCACTGAGTGAGCATCCAGGCTGGGCTGGGGCTTTACAGGGCCTGGTCACACTCTGCAATATGTGACTTTTCTAAAGCTCACCTCTGCTCTGCTATGTTAGGTTTCTTTCGATACACATCCGCGTCTGAGAGTCCCTGCTTCACTTTTCTTCCCATCCGTGCCCCCTTCTCCTGGTGGTATCCGATGGAATCACGGACTGGAGGCTTCCTCTGGTAAATTCTGCTTCCTTCCCCCTTTCATGCTTCACAGGTGTTACTGCCAGGCCCTGAGCCAGCTGCAGGTTCTCAGTCGCAGCACATGACCCACCTGGCACACTTGCTAGCATGACTAAGCAAAGGACTTGACGGGCAAAGGCCACAGGAACTCTGAGCAGGGAAACTTCTAAAGACTAAAAATACCTACTGCTACAATTCGATCAACAGAAAACACGAACCCAGGGGCCGGGGAGATGGCTCAGTGGAATAAGCGCTTCCCTGGCAAGCGCAAGGACCTGAGTTCAATCCCCGGTTCCGCAAAAAACAAAACAAAACCAAAAAAAAAAAGAAAACACGAACCTGACAACAGAGACCTGAGCATGGGTATAATGAGCAGACGTCAGCTGCAACTTGCAGGCAGACTCGCACGGGCTTCCAGGCGTGGAGGCAGCAGGGACGCTCACGTGTTTCAAGCCTACGCATCCCACACCAGTGGTGGCACTTACAGGGGTGCAGCGCTACGAGGCCTGTGCACATGATATAGGCGGTGACTGGACAGCAATCCGGATGGAAGTGGCCAGGAGTGCGAGCAACATGTCTACAACTGGGGCAAAGGCCTGGAAAGCACTTGCTAAGACACAATGTAACTCAGTGTCTTTTCAGAAAAAAATTTTGAGGCCATTAATGATAAGCCACACATATAAATCATACTAATAGAACAAGAAAATAAAAGACAAAGGTGGAAGCAAACATGTTATGAAGGTTATGTGGCTGAACATAAAACTTACTTTTTGGTTGGCTTGACATAAAACAGTAAGTACTGGAAGCATTACTCATCAACAGAAAGCCAAATACTCGGCTAGTCCCCAAGAACAATTTCTGGCATTAGCTTCTATAATAAATTTCTCACTGAAACTCTACATGGGCCATAGACCACATTTTCACCACCAGTTCTCCAAAAACAGTCTACATTTCATAATTGGATCTTTAAAAACAAAAGCTGATCTTGCTTAGAGGTAGTGCACACCTGTTATCTCAGCACTCAGGAGGCTGAGGCAGGTGGATCACCAAGAGTTCAAGAGCACCCTAGACTACACAGTAAGTTCAAGAGCAGCCTGGATGACATAGTGAAACCTTGTCTCAAAAAGCTAGAAAACCAAAACCCTTAAAAATAAATAAATAAATAAATAAATAAATAAATGAAAAAGATGATCTCAAAGTCCAGTGGCCTCTGACAGTCTATGTTCATTTTCAAATAAAGCACATGGAGGAACAGTTGAAGTACGTGCCCTTTTGACCACTCCCATCACCCTCTGAACCCGAGTGGTACAGGCACCTATGGGACCTGGGTCTGACCAAGCAACGCTGGGCCTTAAGATCACAGCAAAGGGGCGAGCTGACTTTCAAAGGAACAAACATGGAGGACCTAACACCTGCGGGCCTGTCTGGGTCAGCAGCACGTGCTCCTCATAAGGCTAAGGGGGAAAGATCATGTGAGCTGAGGAGTTGAAGGCCAGCCTGGGCAACAGAGTGAGAGCTCATCTCAAACCAAAGACGACAGTGAAGCACATTCCCAGGGTAGTTTCTGAGGAACCTATATGGTGTCCTAAGTCTTCTGGGAAGGAACAGAGAACTACACGTAAGTGAGGTATGCTACCATGTAATCTTAATAAACATAAAAGGCAATTAAAATAATACATGCGTTGAACCTTTCGCTGCTAAATTTTAAAGAAGTAACTGCTAAATTCAAGGGCATGGAGGAAGCCATGGCTCAGGAGGACAAATGTGTCCTTACTGGAAGAAACCTGTCCCTGGTAGAAAACCACATACGGTACAGAATATTCTCAAAAATTCTACATGGTAGGGAATCCAATACTTTTTTTTAGCCTAATAATTCTGTATTCATGCAAGATTTTGTCTGTCATTTGTTGGTTTGTTGTTTGAGACAGGGTCTCACTGGCCTTGAACTCCCGATGTAACCCCAGCTGACTGACTTGGGCAGCCTCAGCCTAAGGACAGGAATTAGAGGCATGCGTCGTCATGTGAGGTGGAGCAATTTTTTTTTTTAAGAAAAAATAATCAAAATAAGCAAACATTTTTAGAAATATACTTAGCTATACATTGCCAAACGTTCCCTGGTGAGTTTTTCTTTTATCCTGAAGGTATCACTTTTGCGATTAGGATGACCCCTTCTAAGGTGCTTCCTCCATAGGAACAAGGGAGAAAAAGAGGTGGTATAAGGGTGGGTGATGTGGGTATGAATAGAATTATATAATTATATACAAAATAATTATATCTATTAAACTTCTCCACCAAGTACAGGTGAAACTGGAGTAGGGAGGATGATTAAGGTATATGCATATATAGATCAGCCAAAATGATACTTATTAATCTGTATAATCAATCTGTACTAATAAAAAAGGTGAGTGAGCAAAAATAAAATGAAACAATCTGTTAGCTTTTAAATATTGCATTACATGGGCCAGCCAGATAGCTCAGTGGACTAAAGCGCCTGGCAGAGCGCAGTAGCTAGAGTTTGATTCCCAATGTGCCTTGAAGGCCCTGCCCCAGGGTGCACTGAGATGACACTGGGCGTGGTGGCGCACACCTGTGATCCCAGCACTTGGGAGGCTGCAAACAGGTGGATCACTCCCAGTCCAATCTAGTAGTACGACCCTGAATGCCCTGTAGACCCTTCCCTAAAATTACCAAAAATGAATGAATGTTGCATTACAAGCCTTGCCCTGTTTATCTGCCCACAGATCACTGGGGGAGTCGTGTGCTGGGTCTCGAGGCCCGCTGGCTGAATGTGAGCGCCCTCGCTCTCCCACCTTTACTCCAGACCAAGAACGCAGGGCTGAGCTCGCTTCATCTTCTGCTGTCCAGGCAGGCGCAAACGCCCGGCACGGCGCAGTGCAGCCACCTCAGGGCCAGCTCAGTGTCCCGCAAGTCAGGATGCAGACACTCACACCCACCCACAAAATATGCACAGACACACACAGGCCCTCTGAGAAAAAAGCTTATATTCTAGGGAAAGAATATGTTTTTCAGAAAAAAAGACTATTTAAGAGTGGTGTGGTTGTAACTCTCAAGCTCTTATCAGGCTAGAGAGGCCTGACGTTAAGGCAGCTGTTCGGTCTCAATCTAGAAAGATCACCTTTCTGTTTGCCTGAGCTTCTCATGTGCTCGGTGTACTACAAAATACCCCACTAAAACTTACACTAGCTGCTAATGAGGCTCATTTAACAGACTCGACTCGGAAGAACTGCTCTTGAGAGCAAAGCTGCGAATGTATCAGTGCTAAAACTGTCACTTGGATACATGTGTGGTTATGTGCAAAATTCTAAAGGGATGTTGGAGATGGCTGGTCACCAGACAATAAGCGGCAGTGGAAATGACTCCACAGGAGCAGCGGAAATCCAGCATGTCTTCTCAAGCTGTCAGTCACGCTGCTGACCCTAACGTGTGTACAGAGGGAGGGACTTAGCAGGAGGAAGGTGAGTGGTAGGAATAAAATCTGGTGGTCTAGAGTCATCAAAGAGGGAGCCGGGGAGATGGCTCAGTGGAATAAGCGCGTCCCTGGCAAGTGCAAGGGCTTGAGTTCAATCCCTGGTTCTGCACACACACAAAAAAATTAAGAGTTATCAAAGTAATTAGATGCATAAGCACTAGTTTTTTTTCTTTGTAGAAGTAGGAAGTGATCTTAGCTGAGATAGCAGTTTCTCCCAGCTACTGGAAACAGGACGAGGCCTATCACAGCATCTTCAGCAACTGGATTTGGAGGACAACACTCCACCTGGCATGCGGATGAGCCCACCAACACTGTTGGCCAATGGTGCAACAAACGCCACTGCCACAGCAACCCACAGCTACCTGTCTTTCCTTAATGCAGCCCTTGGAATGAGACTCAAGAATGCACCTCACAGAACTGAGACGTGTGCCAAAGCCCCACAGTGAACGTGGTCACTGCAGGAGGCAGGCATGGTACTGATCAAAAAACAGATCTGTATAACAGAATATGCCTCACAGACAATCGCACACTTGGCAAAAAGCTAGACCAGTCCTGTAGGGCCACAGAAAATGAGGCCTGTCACGGCGAGGCAGCAATCTAGGTTGTGCGAGGCTGAGCCTAACTACTCTATGATGCAGGGTTTTCCTCTTAGAAATCTTCTTGGCATTTTGATCATGGTGACTGAATAAAAACTAAAAACAAAATGTATGCACTCCAAAGAAGACGGCCAGGTTAAAATGAATTCCCTACCGCCTAGCCTGTTTCTCCCCAAGGAAGCTGTAGTCGCGTCACTGAAATTAAGCAGGAGGTCTACATAAAACAAAAAGCGATACCATAAATGTGAGCTATCTTGTTACCATTATTTCATCCCGGGTAAAACTCAGTATAGTCACACACACGCACATACTTTCACCCCTCCTGCACCAAAAAACAAAACAAAACAAAAAAAACAGAAAAGAGACGTGAGGACAAGGGAAAGAAGGGGTAACATTAATGGCATGCTGCCTGCTTAGTAAGTCCAAACACTACAGTTCCTCTATTGCCCCAGCATTTTTTTAAAAAAACTTTTTATTTGGTACAGGGTCTTGCTCTGCAGCTAGGACTCATAGCGATCTTCCTGTCTCAGCCTCCCCAGTACTGGGATTACAGGTATGTACGACCACCCTGGTTCAGGGGCTAGTGCAGCATGCAGTACTGAGGATTGAACCTAGGTCCTTGCACTTGCCAGGCAGGCCTGCAGACTGCTCAGCTATCTCCTCAGCCCTGCCCCAGCATTTCCCAACATGGGCGCGGCTTATACCAGTGGTGATGGCACGGCACACACACTGAGCAGACCCTGCCATTGAAAGCCTTAAAAGGTTCAGCATCAATGGCTGGCAGGTTGGAACTGCGTGTGCTCTGAAGTCTGTATCTGCAAAATAAGGTCTGCACAAAGCTATCACATTATCAGCTGAATGTGATGAGACTTTACATGTAACAGTGGCCACAGGGAACTTCAGCAGTGTTTCCCCAGAGCCTCAGTCACAGTGGAGTCAGGCACATGGTAAGCACTCCCGAAACTAGAGATGAAGAGGATGAGGAGGGAGGGTAAACTCCATCCAACCCCGCTCGGCTCCTTCAGCAAGAGGAGTCACTCTAAGGTTCTAGCAAGGGAAAATGAATTAAGGTACTAATTTTAGTGTATCAAAGCTGACAGCAAAGTCTTCACAGAATTATTTAATTATTTGTATGTTGCCAATAAGAATACAGATAACATAAGTTCTACCTTTCTATTTTTAATGTATTTAGTACAGGGTCTACAGGGTCTCACTACACAGATTAGATTCATGGTGATCCTCCTGTTTTCAGCCTTCCAAGCGCTGGGATTACAGGCCAGGGCCACCACATCTAATCTCAATTGCCATCTCAGCACATCCCGGGGATGGGGCTGGCAAGGCAGAGGATCAAACCCCAGCCACTGTGCTCTGCCTAAGCTGGCACTTTAGTCTGCTGAGCTATCTGGCCGGCCTGATAACATAAGTTCTAAAATACACAATTAGGGGGTATGGTCCCTGCTTCACACATGGCTGCTCAGAGCTACCACCATACTGTGGTGAACGGCGTGCCTCTCAGGGAAGCTCTCACTGCAGGGCCCGCAGAGCCCACGGAGCAGCGTTCTCTGTCCTGACTTTGGAGGCCAGTTAGTTTCCTGCACCGTCACTGTGGCCACTCCTCTGACACGACGCTGAGCCACATGCACTCTGCTCCCACCAGCAGGACTATGCAGGGAGGGTCAGCTGCACCTCCCTAGACCTGCTGATGCCAGCTGACACATTATAGCTTAATTATGAAATGTGACCATCATGAAATCTGATGACATACGGGTATAAAAGATGTTGTTTCTATAAATCTAAGTTGAAGGTTTTGGCAAGAATATAAGATAGCCATTAAAAGCTGTGAGATTTGAAATGGGAAAGGCAGTGATGGAAACTGAGAAAAACTGATGCACCCCGTGCTAGACTGTTAATGTCCACACTGACACTCTGCTCTTGGGGCTTATACGACTGATAGATATGCTAAGGACCCGAAAAGACTCAAAAGCTTGGATTCCTAGGAGTTAGGCAATTGTATTCTTACCTTAAGCGAAAGACACTATTTTAGACACCCATTTTTAAAACAATGCCCTTTTTAAAACTGCTTTCAACTAAGCACTTCCACTTATTCTTAATGTTTTCCATCCTCCAAATTAGTAACTACTGAATTAGTGGCCTTTAGATTTATGGGTTGTTATGAATAAGCAAGACTACTGCAGACTTTCAATATTCAAATTTTCATTCCATGCTTTTGAAAAATGAAATACATAAGTTTCCCCCTCCACTGGTGTAACGTAAGTGCAGGTCAAAAAACAATGATGGAGAACACAACCATGGTCAAGATTACAAAGGGTAACTCCAGTCCACAAAATGTACTAGGCTCCAGGGCAGCGCTGTACCTGAATACAAGTTTGTTCATCTGGCAAATGGGTTAAAAATAGTACTGAACTCATGGACACCAAGAGGTTGAAATGAAAAAATCTGTTAGACTGTTAGTAGGAAGAAGTGTCCACTACTACACAGAAAAGCCATTGGCCCCAAATGCTGAGTCTGTGAAGCTAACAAATCCTGTACATTAAAGGTGAGTATAAGAAAGATATAATCCTAAAATCTGAATTCCAGAAAATTATTCAGAGAAAATATAGTTTAAAAATAACACAGGGTATGATGGCACATGACCATAAACCTAGCACTCTGGGAGGCTGAGACAGGAGTTTAGCAAAGTGTTAAGTCTGGACTGAAACAATGAGTGACTTAGGAAGACCCTGTATCAAAATTCAAAAATTTAAAAAGGGCTGAGAGATAGTGTGACGTTCCCGGGTGCAAGCCCCAGTCCTGGGAGTGGAAGGAGAGATGGATTTGCATTTGCTTTGATTCCAGGACTCATGCCACAGACACTCAGGAATAAGGAAAGACACAGATGCTTAGCAGTGGGACAAGGCCCTTCCGATCAGTAACCCCTGGGGGGGTCCACTGCATAATAATCTCAAGATAAATTTATCCTAAGGGTAACAGTGTCGTACGCTAATAATGAGCGCCAAACCTGAAGTTACACTTCATTCAGAAGGATAAATCTGCACAGCATTTAAAGCACTACAACAGTGGTGGGGACTCAAAACCCTAGGGGTCTGTGGTGGGCAGCCTCCAGTACCAGAGGCCTCTTTACCTGGCTGCAGAGCGCTGGGGCAGCCAACGACCCCCTCTTCGCTGAGCACTCAGCCTGCGGCGCTGCATGACTGGCACTCATCCCTCAGTTACAGGGCTGCTCCAGAAACTGTGAGAAGCTCCCAAGAGTTCACTGCTTCTCAGCACACCAGGGCCTTTCTTAAGAAGCGGGGCAGACAGTACAACTTCAACTCACCTCCCTCTTCTTACACACACACTCACACACAAAGACTAAAACCAAGTGGCCAGTGTTAAACTCACTTTCCTCTGATTTTTTTCAAACTGAAGACCTAAACTTTTATCTGTCAAGTAATATAATTTATACTGACTGATGCTCCTGGGAAACAGGAACGCTCGCAATTTCCATTTACTAGTAACGCTGAAGTGGCAAAGAAATCCTGGACTAACTGCAGAAAGTGCTAACAGAAAGGTGGCATTAAAATTGTTCCTGTAATCTTTTTTAAAAGGCTATATTTAAAATATTTTCAAACTTACATATTCATCCCAGAAGTGACAGAGTGTACAACAAGGATTGTAATTTCATTCACTAAGTCAGAAGGGTTTTTCAAATTTAATATTTAACATACAAGACACCTGTATTCCTGAAAGGGGAAAGTAGTTCAAAAAATGTGAAAGAAACTCAACAAAGCGGTATTTAAATATTTTACCTCTGAGAAAGGTATTTGCGCAAAACCTATCATACTGCTAAAAACATTAATATACTATTTTTCCAGAGTATATAGCAAAAGAAATTTTTAAAAAACCAGACCATCTCTACTCACCTTTCTGGTAGAAAAATTTCCTGTAATAGTATGCGCCAAGATCCACGTGCTCCACGATGTACCTCTTCACTCGATCCAGGTGCAGCACCAAGTTCTCCTTGGGCACCTCCAGCACCGCCACGCCTGCATTTGTGCAGTGGGAGGTGAGGGTAGACTCAAAGGAGGCACTTTCACACCCGGTGAACGAGCCCGAATTCGATCTGGACAGGCTGATTTTCCGTTCGCCTTCTCCACCGATCTCATTCCGAAAGTATGGACAGCTCATCACAAGCTCATTGCTTCTGTCGTCGCCCTGGTCCACGCCGAGGCTGCCTCTGGAGTTCAGGTCCTCGGTGCTGCCCACGGGAGAGCTGAAACTAGCCGAATGAGACAAAGGTCCAGACACCAGGGAGGCCACGGCCGCCGCCGAGGCTCCTGTAGTGGTGTTTCTCCGCTTAATGACATTGTGCCTGTTCATAACTGCCTCATTCAAATCAAATAATATGCTCTGGACATCATAGTGGGCAAAGCACTTTGGACATGTCCAGGGCCTGACAGAGTCTTCTGATCGGCTGTCGTCAAGGTCAGAGGATTTCCCAAGTTCGTCACCTTTGGCATTGCGTAATTTACGAAAAATGGACGAGTCTCCAGTTTCAGACTTGGAACGTCGTTTGAGTGGTTTTTCCCTGTCCTTAAAAAGCCTAAGGTTTTCTCTCTGTGAGATGGGCCCATCAATAATATCTAAAGAGAAACCAGAACCCTTTCCCCCACCAGCAATGAGAAAGTCACCGAGTTTGGTCGGAGTTGGACCTCGATCAGATTTATCATCTTTATAGCCCTTTAATAAATCAAAAAAGCTTTCTCCAGATGTTCCTTGCTTGTCAATTGAAGATGTGCTGCCGTACTCCCTGTGCAACGAGGGCCCAGTCTTGTACGTGGGTGAGACACACTCATCAAAGCTGTCCACGTCAAGCTCACTTATGGTGATGTCACTGTTGCTCCGCTGCCGTATTCTGCGAAGAGCTTTCCGGGGGGAGCTGGGGTAGGCTTCAGGCATCAGAAACCTGGAGTCCATGCTCTCCGCTGGCCTGGTCTTGCTCTTCAGTGTGCTCTGTATACTCTTCAGCATGGCTGAGTCATTGGAACTGAGGCTAACAGAACTCCCCTGACTCACAGGACTGCTTTTGGAGGACAGGCTCTCAAGGCAACTTGAGGTTTCTATTTCCTGGCTTGAACGGCTAGATTCCTTTATGTTTTCCTTTCTTGGAGGCCAGTCTGCAATCCTCGCCCTAACCCCCATCTTGGGAACGCCAGGAGTGGAGGTTATATGGTGAGAGCCCTCACTCCGCGGAGGCCCCACAGGACCCATAACTGATGAACCTAAGCTGCCATTTGGGGCCCGGAAGCGGCGCATGTAGAAATCATCAGCGTGGACGTTGGGGGCGCCATCTGTGCCAGCAACAGAGGCCCTGTCGGTGGCAACAGGCCTTTCTGTCTGTGACCGTTTCAAGCTGGTCATGATGTAAAATCAATCAGACTTAAATCCCTGCAGAAAAAATCATATTTGTGTTTTAGATGTGCACTTCCCTTTTGGAGAATGGCTTCCGAAATGTACAACTGTTGCATGAAATCTTAAGCTTTTTCATCGAAAAGGTTAAATGTTGCCTGATTTTCAAACTACTGAAGATCCAGATCTTAAAAATGATTATAATCCACAATAGTTCCTTAGCTTCACTTTAGCAGATGGCTTTCTTTCAGAAGAAACTGAATGGAACTTGCATCAGTGGGGCTCCGTAACTGCCATAATCCCAGGCTTTCTCTAAAAAACACAGAAGGATGATATGAATTAACATTTGATAAATAACTCCTGAAAACAAACACACAACTGTCAAAATCAGACAGATGAAAATAAAAGTTCTAACACTAGATTGTGGTTCACAGTTCCAGGATCCATTATTTTCAGTAAAGCAGGTTTGAAAGAAAGGCGTTAAAAGCATTTAGTAAAATCCATCATTTCTACTAAAAATCCATCATTTATACGATTACCACTTTAGCTTAATTGGAGTGTTTCATGAAGCAGGGGCTGGGCTCTCACATCCTGCTCCACAGCAGTAAGACCACTGCCTCAAGGCTGGACTTTCGCTCCAACGACCTCTGATCACATGAAACACCACGAGCCACTGCACAGAGCCGAAGTCAGAGATGCAACGCCAAAGAGCAGACAACTCGAGCAATACAAAAGCAGTTTTTTGACAAGACTAAAAACTGTAAAATGATTTTAAGAATAATACTGCAAACTTATTTCATAACTCCTTCTGTATTCCAAATTCAACACTTGTTTCCTTACAAGGGCTTAACATAGGTGGCAAGAGCAAACGCAGCAGAAAAAATAAACAGGTTTTCTTCTGGAGCCATTATATCATCACTAGCACTCCTCCGTATCTGTATCTACTTTATTACTTACCTAGATGAGGCATATTGCAGGATGACTCTGGCATTCGTCAGCACCTCTTTCCAATCTCTCCTTAGTTTCAGCCACTCTTACAGCTGGAAGTCTTTCACTAATCAATACGATGCCTTCATTTCCTTAAGCAGCACAGCCTACCCCACCCCATCAGCGCTCATCTATGACGACGCAGCAGAAGACGCTGCTCTGTGCAGCCCTTCCACATCCCCAGCAGACTACAGAGAACTGTCAGCACCCTTCCAGGTGCCAGGCAGGAAAACCAACTTCCTCGTAAGCATGGCAGGCAGGAGGCAGGAGCCACAGATTCTAAGTGCAAAATCCTGCATGCTTGCGTACATCCTGAAAAGAGAGGCAGAGGATCCTTTTCCAAGACTGCAAATTACACAAGAGGTGGCCTTTAAATGCTTGCCAGATACATGTTTGGAAAGACGCCGCTGAACCAGCACTGAGCTGACAGAGTGGCATTGTCTACAAATCACGCCCTGACACCGAGAAGGACCCGAGCTCCCTGCGCGCCCGCCACACTCAACAGTAACAAGCACTTACTTCCATGATAATTAAGCATCTTGCTCATCGGCTTCCTGCCTCCGAGGCAGCCGCTTTCATTTCTCCTGCAGCACACAGCAACATTTCAGCAGACTCGTTGCTATTTAAAGCTGGAACATTTAGGGGTATTTTAAAAAATGCACAATGCCTGCAGAATGCAGGGCTCACACAGCCTGGGACTGGGCAGCCAGTGAGATAAATAAGTGCCCACTGTTTTCACTCACTTTTTGGTGAAAGGGATAGTGGCTTTGTGCTGCTACATAATTAAGCCTGGCTGCTGAGCTTTCTGGAGACTGTCACCAGATTGCCATGCTTTCCTTCACATTCCAGAACTTACTCACTGGTCTTTCAACTACAAACCTTTAAGCCAACTAACATGCTAACTGTTGCTTTCAGCAGCTGCAAGGGATGGCGGACGTACATGACTGGAGCCAAGGTGCTCACAGTCGTCCTCACTGAATGGAAGGAAAACCAATGAGCTGGACCAAAACACAAATGTCTGTCCATCTCAAACAGCCACCATGAAAACCCAAACTCTGGTGGCACCAACAAATCTCCAAGGAATACAGCAGCAGAAAGAGTAGCATGTCTTACACACTCACAGAGATCCAGACACACCGCTTTCTAGTCCCAGCGCACTTGCTCTCTAGGAGGCCAACAGGCCAAGCCCACTACAACAAAAACTCACTCCTGCCACGTTGTATCTGCCTTAGGAAATTGTGCACTGCACAACTGTCCTCCCTGGGCGATGTGAAGTCACACCTATTTAGGAGGAAACTAAGGCTGTCATTAAAACACAATAAATACAACTTCAAAATGCCCAGTCTGCAGCATTTTCTCTTCCAAACCATCTCCTCTTCTTCCTATATTTTAATGGGTTTTAACACATTTTAAATATAAAAGTTTCTCAGCAAAGTAATAGAAATGTCAAGAATCTCATTACATCTTGACTGTTGTAACTCAACATTTTATTTTCATTTCAAAACACAGACGAGCACATAGGGAGAGAGAGAGAAGCCAGTGTAATCACCTGTAAAAACTGAAGAGGTTTGAAATGGGCAACAGAAACTTTTTTTTCCAGTAAACAGGAGGACGTTTTCTTCATCTAGTTTTCCCATCCTGCCTTTTCCACTCTCTTCCTTTCCTCCTCATTTACAGCATCGAACCTTTTGGAGGTGCAGTATCAACTTTAGGCAGTTCCTAGAATGTATACAAATACACATGCTTTTCACTTACTAAACTACCAGCTGGAAGTTGTGGTGCCTGGCCAAGTGTGTCAAGTGACAGCAGCTCAGCAACACCACAAACTTATTCTTTCGTGTGGACTTCAGAAGGGAACATATGGGCTGGTGAGATGGCTCAGTGGTCTAAAGCACCTACTTAGAACAAGCTTAGCTAAA
>NDGM011181338.1:0-12284 GCA_002564305.1 Octomys mimax | reverse complement strand
TGTTTTGCCGAGCTTGTTCCAAGTAGGTGCTTTAGACCACTGAGCCATCTCGCCAGCCCTAGCCTTGGATTTAGCTTGTGACTTAATGTACATAAAATCTGCAGAAACAGTGAAGCTACCTATGAAATAATTGAGAAAAAAAGGCAGACCCCACTGAAGTTTATCTGCATACAACAATACCTTCATGGTGAAGAATGTAGAAAACATCTCTGCTTTCTGTGTAGACTACTTTCCAGATTTGGTAAATTGAAGACTTTAAAGACTTCAATACAATCTTGTATGATGGGCCCTGTTGCTTGGGTGATGGGGGGACATCGATCTTTAGGGTAGCCATGATGACCTCAGTAGTTTAAGGGTGTGATGTGGTCCCTCTTTTGGTGCAGATGTCAAATTCATCAAAACTGTCAGATACCAGAGGAACTCATGAGGCAATTTGTGTTTCCTTGTGCAGAAATTGTCTTATTTAATCATTAGAAGAAACTGAGATAAATTACTCATGCGTTCAGTTTGTAACGTTTTTTTCCAAACCAGGGATTGAACTCAGGCCTTTGTACTTGCCAGGCAAGTGTTTGTTCTACTGTGATTCAGTTTATAACATTGTTTTTAAGTGTGAAAAATATGAAGAGGACTAAGACCTCAGGGCCAGAGCCTCCCTGGTGATAACACAAGACAAAGAGAAATACTATTTATGGCATCTAAATTGTGAATGTAGCTTAAAGAAAATACACTTTCCTTGTGTGTGGTAGACCCCAATGAATGTTTCTTGACTGTAAGTCTTCAAAATTTCATTTCTATGGGAAAATAATATAAAATTCTTAGGAAAAATGCCAAAAGCCATAGAAATATAGACTGATACAATAAACTATGGTCAACTGGAGTGGATTAAGAGATGCCAGGCTGGTTAGCAGAGCACCTTTCCGAGTGTGCATGGGTAGCTGCTGGGGCATCACCTGGGGGCTAATAGCTCACTGGGGCCCCAATCTGACTGGCTTTTCCCTGCTACTCCCTTCCAACATGATGTTTTCACCTCGGAGTGGGCCAGTTGCAAAATGGAAAACTCGGAAACCATGTGCCAAAAACACACCTCTGTTTCTTTAAGTTTCAGGAGTCAGAGCTGGCCAAATATCTTAGCAGATTAAAGCACCTGCAAGCAGATGCAGGGGCTAGGGGTTCAATCCCTGGGTCTGCCATGTTGGCCCTGGCTCCAGGGCACACTGAGATAGTAAATGAGCCTGCAGGTGGTGGTGTGTGCCTATAATCCCAGCACTTAGAAGGCTCTAAACAGGAGAATCACTATGAGTCCAATCTAGTAGTGAAACCCTGAACACCCTGTAGACCCTTCCCTAAAATACAGAAAATAAATAAATAAATAAATAAATAAATAAATAAGTTTCAGGAGTCAGACTGTTTGTTCCGGCAACAGAAAACCTTATGAATACACTGAAAAGATGGAATGTTATTCTTCACAGCATGTTTTCTTTAACTTTTTGTGAATATCAATTTTGTTTTTAGATTAGCAAAATTAGATTTATAGTGATTTATTTTTTCTTCCTGACTCTGCAGCTACAATTTTTTCCACAAATATGAGCATGATGATGATTAGGTAGGCCCACTGATTAGATTTCTCTTAGATGACATAGTTTTATCTGAGACCGTTTATCTTGCATTACATTATTTAAGGTGTTGGTGTGGAATATCATTATTTAGTAGAATAACATATACAATAACATATATAAAGTGCCAACAAATTCTAAATTATTGGCCATAAACAAATGGATACCATATAGGATGAAGTGGAACCATTATATAGCTCTAAATTCATTGTGTATTCTTACTGTGAATAAGAACTAATTTCTATCACTATTTAATCCAGCCTTTGTTTTTCTTACTACTCAAAGAAAAACATTTAGCTTTTGTCCTCTACTCAGACATCAACTGCAGAGAACTGGCCTATTACAAACATCTTCAGGGTTTGTTCAAATTAGCATGGCTCCACAATACTTTAATGACATTTTAGTGGCCTTTTATACTTGTTTCAGAGATCATTTTGATTTTCCCCAATGATACCTCCAGTTAGCTCTGGTATATTCTATTCCATCTCAGTGGAATGACTAACACCCACTATCATTCATTTTAGAACAAAAACTGGGGGAAAAAAGGAAAATCTTTACTGTTCACCATGTCCTTAAACTACAGTCCTTTGTCTTTTTATTCTTATCAGAATCAGAAACTCTTATTTCTGATGCCCTACCTACCATATCACTTACTGTAATGAAAAGCTTAGGCTTTTCTTGTGTTATATATCAGTAACTCAGGCTATGAAACAGCCATCCTAGGAGATCCATCAAGTGTAGGCAAATGCACTTCTTAATGGGCTTTTTCATCTCCTCGTCTCTGGGCACTGTAAGTTTCAGTGAAACAGAACCAATTGTAAGCTACATATTAGAAGCCTTCTCTGTAGACTTAGTCCTCTCAGAGCTCCATCTGATATGCCTGTCTTCTGTGTTTCCTTTGTTGTACAAAAAAGGGTAGCCAGCCTCTTTGTAGCTCTGAAAGTAGTAATGTCACTTTGTAAGGTTAAATTATAGGTGTGTGAATGATATGATTAGGCAGATTATTTCAAACAGTATCTTTGGTTTTTAAAATTTTCTATATTGTTACATATAAAATATAATTTTGGGCTTGAAAGGAAAACAACATATGAATCTATTATTCTTGACAACAAAACCCCAACATTTAACAGCATTATCTGTATTTTGACAAATGAAAATTTTTAAAGTGTAAAGCTAATGTTATGTTAAAAAAATGAAGAGGTTTGGGCCGGGGAGATGGCTCAGTTGAATAAGTGCTTCCCTGGCAAGTGCAAGGACCTGAGTTCAATCCCTGGTTCTGCCAAAAAAAAAAAAAAAAAAATTTCTTCAACTTCTACACAGCTTTAGAAATGCTTCAGAATATCAATATTCTCTGCAGAACTTTGATGTTTGAAAACTAGAAACACATCACAAACCTCTTCTTGATGCTTAAGCTTAACAATAATGGAATATTTAGGATAGCACAAACACAGCAATCAATGTTTTTAACCCTTATGCTTTTTGTACACACCCTGTTTTTTTAAAAAATATGCCTTTGATGTAAAACCAAATTAATGTTACGTGGTCTATGTTTCCCAAAAAAGAACTCTGAAAATTATAAGTAAAAGTTTTCATGACCTGTTTGGCACTGAGAAAAATCTATCAGTTAGTCTTAGACTTGAAGACTTTCTTATTTTCTACCAAGTTCTAAAACAATAAAAAGTGTGAAATAGTGTCAAAGGAGTTCATAATCTTCTCCTTAATCCTTAGTTTAAACAATTTATGAAATTCAGGAGTCAACTCTTGTCTTCATATTATCAATATTTTCTAGAATAACTCTTGGTCAGAATTAGGATTTACTTATTTGTCTTTAGGACTTCAAATTCCATGTACGAAGCATCATTAGCCTGCATGTCTGAAATCCAGGCACTAACCTTTCCTTACACCCACCTGCCCTCCCCTTCTCAGGGGAAGCCCTCCTCACACATGCCCAGTGATGGTGTGGGCTGAATTATTAAGCTTTTTATCCTTCCTACTCAGTATAAACTTGGCGTGTGTGTTTACCTGTTCTGTTCTGCTTTTGACATATTCTCTTGGCATATTCTAACTGCACGGGAGCAAAACTTTCTGGTTTTTCCAGAACTACCTGAATAAAATTCCATCCCTATATCAATGTTAATAGTGAAATTTCTACCTGTAGTAATGTCCCTGTTTGGACAATTATTTAGGTGGCCATCTTCACAGTAAGCCTACACCTACGTTCTTCTTGTGCAAAGGTCAAGTAGATTGAGGCCTGAAATGAGCATGCTGGCTTTAGATTGGAACACTTTGTCTTTAAGAAATATTATTAATGAAGAAATGATTCTTTGTATTGCACTGAAATAGAATGAGATTCTGGGCTGGAGAGATAGCTCAGCAGCATAAGTGCTTGCCTGGCAAGCTCAAAGGCCTGAGTTTGATCACCAGTACTGCAAAACCAACAAAGAAAAAGATCATAAAATGAACTGATATATGAATGAAATGAGTGGAAAAAGCCATAGCTGAAGGAGAAGGCAGGATGTTTCATGACTTCTTAAAGCAATTCAGATTCAACCTTTTCAAAGTCAACCTCATTATTTCCTACCCATAATACCCTACAATCCACTGGAAGTCTGCTGTTGCTGTTAGCCCACCTCTCTCCATCAATCCCCTCATTATCTACCATCCTCTACAATGAAATTTGCATCATTCATCTTCATTTATTTCTACACTTATATGTGTTCCAACTCTATCATGAGATCTGAATCAAAGGTTCTCATTCCCTTTGCTATTGTTTAGATCATTGCTACAACCTTCAAAGTAAATATCCTCTCTTTCCTTCTACTTCATCTTCCACACTCCTGACAGTCTATTTGCTTTCAAGCAAGAGTCATCATGTCCTGACCTACCTTAACATCTCTGCTTTGTATTGCCTGGCAAGACAGAGTCCAACTGTCTGCCTAGATGTAGGGGACACAAATGCACATTTCCAGTCACTGCTTTAGCCCCTGTTTTTACTAAACTGAAACTCCAGTCCCCCTAATGCCTACTGCTTCTTAAAGTCACAGGTCTTCTCTTCATTAGCTAAAAGACCCTCTTCTTCACCTCTGCTGTCACTCTGTTCTAAGCTATGACATATCTATCAGCATCAAGCCCAACCGAATATCACTTTTTATTTGGAAGATTTTTGCAGCCTTTTCAAAGTAGAGTTTTGAGCTGGGAAGATAGCTCAGCGACATAAGCACCTGCCTGGCAAATGCAAGATCCTGAGTTTGATCTCCAGTTCCCCCTCAAAACAAAACAAATATGCTTGACAAAGTAGAGTTTGTGTTTTATTCCTTTGTCTCTGGCGTAATTTAGATGTAAGTAGTGTCCCCTAAAGGTCTGTAGACCCCAGAGAGGTAGTATTGGGATGCACTGTATAATATTAAGAGTGGGTCTGTTGCTAAGTCTGTAGGTCACTGGATGTTTGTCCTTGAAGATGGTGTGGGACCTGAGCCCTTCAGCCTTTTCTCTGCTTCCTATCTCTTGATATGAGTAGCTTGTTCCTATTATTGCCCCCACCACTGCCATATGGCATCCTCACCAGAAATCCAAAACAACAGGCTATCTATTCAAGGACTGAAGCTGAACCAAATAAACCTTTTCTCTTTATAAAGAAATAGACTTTGGTATTTTGTCATAGCAATTAGAGTCTTACAAGAACAGTTCCATTCTACCTTTCACGTATAGTGTTAGTTCAGTGTTTATGGTTAATTCGTTCTGGAGTACAAAAATGACAAGTAACAAACCAACTGCTTTGGCTGGTAATGAGCTCCTACTCAATCAACTCAAAGTTTGCACTTTGAGTGCCAAACACACACGTACCCAAGTACTGTGACAAGATGTTTGTGTCAAAATATGTCAAGTAGCAAATTCAACTAGTTTCAAAGCAGTTAAATAAAAAAATAAATATGATTGTACGTCTGTTTCATCAATCACTGTGTTCATCACACATCATCACTGACTGAATTATTTTCTTTTGCTATGCCCCTAAGAGCCACAGCCAACTTTTATTTGCTTCTGTATTGAAAACCTTAAATCCAAATATATAATTAATGCTTAGCATGTTTTGTTGATAAAGATGAAGACTTGTCAATTTTTTAAAAATATATTTGGCTGTTGCAGGGTCTCAATGTGCAGCTTGGACTCATGGTGATCCCCCTGCTTGCAGCCTCCCCAGCTGCTGGGATTACAGGCATGGGTCACTACGCTCTGACTCTGGCAGGATTAGCCCACCATGGGGTATATGGCTGGCATGGCATGTAGTGCCAGGGATCAAACTGTGTACCTACACTTGCCTAAACTTGACTAAGAAGGTGCTTTAGTCCGCTGAGCTATCTCACCGGCTCCCAACTTGTCAAAAAATTTATTTATTTATTTATTTATTTGTTTGTTTGGAAGAACTGGGGATTTAACTCAGGCCCTTGCACTTGCCAGGGAAGCTCTTATTCTACTGAGCCATCTCCCTGGCCCCAAATATTTTATCTTGAGTAATTTTTTGAGCCTATTTTCTACCTTCCCCTTAAAAATATGTATTTAAATTTTTATTCTATATAAACTGTGGTTCTCTTGAATGTTTCATTCTTTGTATTTCTCTACCTATTTATTGAGCACTAAGAGTTCTGATCCAAGTTGGGGAAATTTACCACTGACAATGAATTTTGATATTTTTGGTAATTACATAGCAATGCAGTGTCATAAATATACATATACATAATATAGCTGCCAAAACATATTTATTGGGAGCTTAAAGATGAGACAGTGTTCTGTGACAATATTGAATCATTTAAACTATAAACAAATCTTATGAACTGGTTGCTATT
Organism: Octomys mimax; assembly: GCA_002564305.1. Lineage (NCBI taxonomy): Eukaryota > Metazoa > Chordata > Mammalia > Rodentia > Octodontidae > Octomys > Octomys mimax. The sequence continues at coordinate 5,830 of NDGM011181338.1, read as the reverse complement.
TTAATCTTCTTTTTAGAAATGGCAAAACAGCCCAACATACATGTGCTAATTTTGCTGTTGCACTTGCCTAATCCTCTTTTCAGTGAGGCCTTTTGTTATAAAGACCACTAAAGGTAAGGATAAGGATGACTTAAAAAGCAATATAACTGGACAGATGAAAGGAAATTCTGAGTATATACTGGACTACACATGAGCATGGCCATGCTATTTAACCAAAATAAATATCCATTCTGTGAACATTTATGAAACTTAAACTTATAGACCCTGGACTAGAGGCTGAATAGACAGACAGAACACAAACAATAACTGAGAAAAATGTGATAAACATACTGTACTTGGAAAGAAGTCTGTGTTCAAAGAGTAGCACTTTATTCACAAGATTTTCAGAAGAGCTACTCATGCCTTACACTTCAAGTCTAGTCTACTGGTTCTAGCTTCGTTGAATAATTTATCAAGGAAAATGCCTTTTATTTCAAAATAGCTTCTATTTTTTATGCTTAGGGGTTGAAAAAACTCCTCTTTTTCCAGGACTGACTAGAGATGATTGCACTGTATTTAAATAGGAGTTTAATTTATCCTTTCAAAAAATTTTCTGAGTGCCTGTTATCTGCAAGGCAGTGGTAGGTGTTAGTTAGGCAGCAGTGAAAGAGAACAAACTGGATCTAATTCTCATTCTCACAGAATATACCTCCTAGGATGTGCTTTGGTGGGCTACAACTAAGTGGAAAAACATCTGCTATAAATCAACAAAGTTATTTATTCAAATTTCCAGCAGTAAGGTGGCACACCTCCAGTGATTTATTGTGCAGGGTTCCCCCTTGCTGTGCATGTTCCTGCAAAGTCTCATTAGGATCTTTCACCTAAAAATATCTGATCCAGCTAAATTTTGGAAAAGAAAACTGTTATTTGAGGAATTCATTTTCAGCAGCTGAATGCCTCAGGAAGTTAGCAATGCCCTATGGAGCTTTATTCCTCTGGTCCTCTCATTTGAAACCAGCAGAGGTTGGAACAGTTCTTAGTTATTAACATCTAATGGCTGTTTTGTGACTTCTCAAGTACATTGACTCCTCCTTCCAAGTCCCAGGGAATGGAAAGATACTTATTTGAATTTAATTAATTCAGAGGAGATTCAGCCCAAAGGATAACATGTGAATGCACTTGGTGCTAAATGTTCCTACATCGTTCCAAAAACTTTATGATAGTTTTGTTGGATTAATAATTGCCAGGAGTGTGTGAAAAAGAAGCCCCACCTAAGAAGCAAAGCCAAGGCCAGAAATTACCTATCACCCTGGCCTTCCCTCTTTGCCACACTTGTATTCTCACCTCTGTCTATACCTGTTTTAGTTCAGTATTCCTCTTACAGAAAGCCCCAGCAGTCCAGGTGAAAGCTCCATAAAACACAGAAAAAAGAACGGAAACAAATGAAAGCCAATCTTTGCTTTCCTCTCCACTCTCTCTTTCCCTTCTAAATATTTGCACAGAAAAGTGACTTTGTACTTTAAAAAATATTTCCATACTAAAAAAGAAAATCTTTCATAACTTCCCTTTTCCCACCCAAATTCAGATGCAAACCAAAGAGATGCTTTAGGTAGACTTTAGCTACAATGTGATTTTGAAGATGCTATGAAATCCTGCACAACTAATTTATTGGTAGATCCATTCATTCTCCAATCTTTATCTCTGACATGTCACATGTCAGACATCGTCATAGACATTGTTGACAGAGTAGTAAATGGGACAGATAAGGTGCAGCTGCAGCTTGTGGAGCCTTCACTAATCAGCATCAATAGTTACTCACCTATTTAACGAGCACGTGTCATACAATTGAAAGTATATGGGCAGCGATCGTGGAAGACTTGCAAACAAGCAATAAAAAGATCTAAAGTAGAAGAGCAGAATACCTAGGACTGGACAACGGCAGCACCAGTGTAAAAGAGAGGAGAAGTCTTCAAAGGCACTTGGGAGTCAGGACTCCCACTGGGTAAATTTTAGGCATAGAAGTCCACATTGATGTGGGTGAGGACTGAAAGGAATTAAAAGAATTTTGAAATTTCTACCAAGTTTTCAAGTTTGCTGGTTTTATGAAATAAAATGTAAAGATGGATGAAGAACATCAAGTATATTGTAGACTTAAAGGAGAGGAAAGAATAATAATGAGACAATAAAGAAATAAAGAACTTAGTTTAGGCTGAAGGATACTGAATTTAAGATGATAGACTCACTCATGTCATTTAGATTTAAGTGACAGATCGAGCTTCTCTAATCTCAAGAAAATACTGAACTGCAAAAAATCTTTGGGAAATGCACATGTCCAATATTATTTAGTTTTTATTCAAGCTTTAACTCCCAAAGGATGTTCTGTTCCTTAAAACACAATTTAGGATCAAATAAGATAAAATAGAAATAAGAGGGGGCTGGTGAGATAGCTTAATGGATTAAAGTTCTTGTTAGGCAAGTTTAGGCAGGTGCAGGGACGGCACTTTGATTCCCAGCACCACATGTTGCACCAGCCCCACACCCAGGACAGGCTGAGCTGGCCATGGAGTCAGGGGTGGTGATGCATGCCTGTACTCCCAGCGCTGGGAAGGCTGAAAGCAGAAGAATCACCATGAGTCCAAGCTCCACCCCAGTCCACCCAATCTGCCACCAAAACTGGGCATGGTGGTGTAAGCCTGTAATCCCAGTCCTGGGGAGGCTGAAACAGTAGAATCAGTATGAATCAGAGCTGTTCAGGGAGACCCTGTACCAAATATATAAATTAAAAAAAAAGATTTTCAGAAATGAGCTGTTGAAAGACACACCTAAAGTGTGTCAGCACTTGTAAGCAAAAAGTGTGGCACTTAATGAGAGCCATCTTCCTAGCTGGCAATCCTGTCATGTAGCAGCAAAAGGGCAGTTCATCTCCATGCTCTGTGCACTGGGAATTGGTCTGCAGGTTTTCCAGGCTGGAGGTTGGTGACTTAGTGGAAAGTTAACAAGATTCTGGAATACACTGAGCATTTCTCAATGTTTCTATAAGTAGAAAAAACAAACCCTTCAGTTTTGTTAAAGCTGAATCATATAAAAATATAAAGCAAAGTGAAAAAAAGTATATCTTTATTGTTTCACGTTGTCCCTAAAAGTTCTCAAGAAGCGTGGCTGGAACTGTGGGAGAGCTGACAGACTGGAGTCCTGGAGGAAATAAAGCCAGGCTCAATGGGTTGAGCTGCATTAGCATAAAGCAAAGAAATATATAAGGTGGAAACTGAGGCATGGCCTCAGGGAAGACAGAGGCACCAAGCCCACCCAAGAACTTTATGATGATGTTTTTTGCTGTAAAATTTCAAAGTGAAGTGTAAGGAAAGGATATACGTAGGGTACACTTTGGACTCCATATTTAAGGCCTATGCTTTAAGGGAGAATCTTATCCAATGTTCCCTTGCATGGGACCTGTAGGTCCCTTGGGAAAAAAATCACAAAAGACAGATTAATTACCAAAGGAGCTTGCTGTGCTGGGAGGTCTGCAATATTTACTTCTCATGAAATTATTTTCCTGTTCTCTTGGGACTATTTTTATTTAAATAGCCTAATATTATTTTGTTTTATATTATAATTGTATTTTACCTCTATCACAGTATGTTATGTATACTGATAATAATTAAAATATATCAAACACACACATTAATTTCATTATAGATTGCTCCACTACTAAAAGTTAATCTTGACCTAGAGAAATTCCCATTGACAAATGATCCTTAACTTAAATTTGGAGGAAGTGATTGCAGAGAATTTTCTGATTTGCTTCTGTGGAAAGAAAACAAATGGATTTTAAATTGATAATTAATAAATTTGAAAGGTATTTAGAAATAGTTTTGTTAGAAAAGAAGAATTGATGTTTATGTTGAAATGAAGTCAAAGCTACTGACAACACCAACCAAATTTGTAGCTCCTTTAGTCTTTCTGATACCATAATGCAGAAAGAGAATCTAACAGTCATTCATTGAAGTACAATGTGGCTCCTCATTGGGTGTGTCTAGCTTTCAGTGAGGGCTACAGTCTATTTCACAGGGTGGCGTTTGCCCACTAGAGTGGATTCTCTGGGTCTTGTGACTCACCGTAATGCCCACAGCATAGTGCTATGAATGCTTGGTCCCCAGTTCATCAGCTGTCAAACCAGTATGGCCAGCCTCAGTCTAGAGAGCACATGGCATGCAGGACCGACTTCAAACCCATGTGTTTCTTCAAATCAGGAAGACCTTGATTCCACAGTCCTGGGTTTGGGCCTCTCTCTGGCTTCATTTTTCCATATAATCACCCAAAATAAAATTTTCACTTCCTGGGTCAGTAAACCAAGTCTGGATAGAAGGCATAATGAATCTAACATTATATTGAAGTGTATTAATTATCTTAACATATTATACTTTTACTTTAAGGAACAGCAAACTGCTTCACTAAGGATAAAGCTATAGAGGAGCAGATGACTTGAGCTGAGTTCTTCAATCCTGGTACTGTGCAGCGGCTTCCCTGCATCAGTGTGCTGGATTACATGGTGCAGATGTTCTGCCTCCCATTAACAGGTGGACGGATTAGGCTGCTAGCCCACAGAGTGTATGTGAGAACACCGCTAACCTGTCTTCCTATTGAGTTCTCAGACACCAGGCACAAATAGAGCTAGAATGTATCTGGAGAAAATCATTTAAAAATAATTAGTTTTTTAAAAGTTCCCTGCTTCAGCTCTTGGGATAAATTTGCAACTGGGTAGATCTTTAAATAGAGACTTACGCTCCTGATTAGTGAAGGGTCTGTTCTGGTATATTTTATTCTGCATAAGTAAACATTTTGAAGGGTTTTTTTTTTCACCTTAAACCAGCAAAAATAATATTTTCTCCTCTGCTGCTGCAGCTTCTAACTTTTGTTAAGGAATTAACCTTATAGCTCTGTCCCTGGGTAGGAGATAGCACTGGAGACGCTTATTTCTTTTCACTAAAACTTATTTCTTTACTTTATTGGAAACAAATAATAGAATAAACAATGATAGCACTGATCTGCCTTCCACCGCATTAATAAGAATGAGTATTTGGGGCAAGTACTTACAGCTTTCTACCCAAATAACTCAAAATCAGAAAGCCTAAACACTATGTGCAAGCTTATATGTGCATTGTCTGTGTACTCGCAGGCAGGGAGGTGACTATGTCGTGGTGCCGGTTTGAAGATATCCCATGAGCAAACAGCCATAAGCATCACGACAAAGACAGACACTGTCTGGGGCAAAACGGATTTAGCTTTAAACTACAACAAACTGATCTGTGTTTGTACAGTGAAGAAAATTTGTTTCTGCTTGATAAGTTCTAGTCATGATTTCTTCCAAGCTACTATAAATTCCAGAATGGAGGAGTAGGTCTTTGAAACCTTTATGTGTATTCCTCACTGAAGTAATATAGTCATTCTATAAGGCCATTGGAAAAGCAAAGCACTCATGACAATAAAAGAGGAAAAGGAATATTTATTTCTTGACATAAAAAGAGTAAGCTCATGTTTTGGAAATCAAACAGATATCGATTTTGATATAATGCGTATCTTTTTTCTTCTCTGTCTCTGGCATTTGTTCTCTCTGTTTTTTTCTTAGAAAATTCCAATGAAGTAGTCTTAAGAAGTAAGGTGGAATGTTGGAACATAAGCATTTTGATGCATTTTCTAAAATTTAAGAAAATCATTAGTACTATTTTTATTACACTTGTGTTTTGGAGTTCAGTATGCTTCTGTTACCTGAATTTCAGATTGTTTCCCTATATTTGGGAAGTTTTCTGCTATTACTTCTGCCCATATTTTTTTATGTCATTTGTATTGACTC
>NDGM011181337.1:0-33561 GCA_002564305.1 Octomys mimax | reverse complement strand
AAGATACAGTGAAATGGAAAGAAATGGAACTTAAGGATTAAACAATGAAGAGAAGAGAAAGGAGAAAAGATAGGAAAAAAGGTAGGGAGAATAGCATGCAAGTATCTATACAGGATGGCTGAGGTGATTGTACTAAGAATTTCTATCAGATTTTTGAAAATAGCAGTTAGTGTGTGGAATTTTCACCTTGACTATCTCTGTACCCTGCTATCTGTGAACTAAGCAACTACATCGAGGACAGCAATGTGCAATACAAAAATGATGCTTAGATACCTGTCATCTTGGTCTTCTAAATGTGTACCATTTCTAATGTCATATCAATTACTCTCTTTAAAATAAATTTTTAAAAATAGGTAATGAAAAAAAGAGAGACAAGAAAAAAATGCCTTGGCAGCACTCATAGTGAAAAAAAACCAAACAAACAAACAAAAAAAACATGGCGGGCTGTGGGGTGACCGCAGCAGGCCCAGTGAGGGAGAAGGGAAGATGGTAAAGACTGAAGTGGGAGAAGTAGAGAGGAGAAAGGGAAAGATGGGCACAGAGAGGAAGCGGCTAAGAATCCAGAAAGTTCCGCGCCACGGTACGTGTTTGGGTAGCACGCGTGTGTCAACATCTCACCGTCTTCATCTCTTTCCCGCGGGAAGTGGATTAGGTGTGGGAGTGTGGGTGAGGGATGGGCCATCTTGAAGGTCCCGTGAGACTCTACCCTTGGGCAGTGTAATCCCAGGCCACCACAGCAAAGGTCACCCACCTGTCCTAGCCTTGATTATGACTCTAGTGTTTCTTTGAAAACCATGTGCGTTATTCCTGACCATTAGGTAGAAGCCCATTTCTGTTGTCCCAGCCCAGCTGTAGACCTTTGCTATCTTTGTGTTCTTGCTCTGTCACGAGTGTGTCTTCTAATTGCTGTCTCGCCCTTCCCCACCCACACCAGGTTGCAGCTCGGTGCTCCATCCTCCTGGGCAGTTGGGGGGAGCTTCTGTTTGATCAGTTCTGATGGCGGTGGCATTCGCTGGCCTTTGGATTGCTTGGAACACAAATATTTCCCTTCCCCTTCTCTATCGGAAATGGATTATGGCCAAAGTAGAGAAAAGTGATGGTCTTGTAAATGCTAAATGATGTGGCAATTCTTTGCTCCACCATAGCTTTAGGATTGCATGCATCCTAACGCACAAGAGGAACTTTTGTTTAGAAGACTGAAACAGAGTGCCCATGAGCCACGGGCTGGCAGTGCCCAGCCTCCTCTGCTGCTCTAGTCCTTCCATGCACTGAGTGCTTACAGGAGCGGATCTCGCTCCGGATGCTGGAGGAGTCACATTGAATGAACAGAGCACACAATGCTCCCTGAAGCCCCAGAAGGTCCTGTTAGTGGGTCATGAAATCCTACGGCCACTCGACACACCTGTCCAGGCGCCAGGCAAGCGCAGGTCAGTGCCCCCATTAGGCTGGCCTGGGACTGCGGCTGCTGCAGCCTGCCAGCCCTGAGGCTCCAGGAGGAGCTCATCTGCCATAAAGTACAATCAGCATTAAAAGAAATGAGTGCCAGTAAATTCAGGAAATCTTCCTTTTCATTTTTCTCGCCTCACTGTGTGCATGAGCAGCCCGCCGTTTGCATATGGAATCCTGTCATAACCGTTTCAGGAAGTGGTTTGTTAATAATCAAGTTCTCCAAATGGCCCTAAATCGGTAATTGATGTGGGTCTGAATAAAGCAGCTCTTCCATCCTCCCGTTTTGGGAAACTTTTTTTTTTTTTTTTCAGACCCGGAGCCAGAATGAAAACTAGCCATCAGAACGGAATTCAGGACAGCTGGGCTGCTTCGCGGCAGAGACTTTTGGCTCCACAGTTCAAATAATCACAATAGCAGCTCAATTTAGCCTGTGGCTGAATGGCTTTGGCAGGGCACAATGAAAAATAATTATTTCATGGCCTGCTTATTTTTCCCTTAACCAATAAACTCTCAGGCCTCTTCAGGCTTATGTAAATATTCTGCTGCGGATGAGGCCGAGCGCACCATAATATCCCTATTTAGGAAATGGTTGTATCTCACCCTTGTGGGGCAGAAGCAAAACTCAACAACTTTTTTGTGATCTCCATTTAGACTGGGGAAAGGAACAAAAGCTTCAAGGAGATTGAACGGCCGAGAAGCGAGTTCCCAGTCCCAGGTGCAGCAGGCAGGTTGTGTCCCAGGCCCTCAGTTGCAGGCAGGGCTGGCTATGGGATGCGGAAGCCACAGCCTCGCAGCAGCGCTCCTGCAATGCCCCATTCTGCTGCCTCCTGGGCATGATGGGCCACAGGACTCTGGGTTAGGTGCTCACCTCCCTTGCCCTCAGGACTCTCAGTGTGCTGTCACTTTCTGTCCCCGTGTCCTGAGTGTTTGCCTTTGCTCTGGGTGATTTGAGTGGAGTCCCCGCAGAGGTGCGTGGGATAGATCAAGCACAGCCGCAAGCCTGACAACTACCAGAAATGCTCCTAGTGTGTGCTGAAATCCCTCGTGTCACATGGCCTCTTGCGCGTGGTCTCAGTACCCTTTGGTGAGCAGTGCTTATACCCAGGGAGTCCCTGGCTTTGCAGTGCGTTGATCAAAGCAGAGTGGAAATCAGATCAGCCTTGAGTTTGATCCCTGAAAGAGTCAACCAACAGTGTTCCGTCCCATGAACCCCTGCCAGCTTCCGTGGGGCAGGGATGCAAGGGGGAGAGAACGTGGCTGGATCACCACGAAGCATCCCCACTCGGAGGCAGCAAGCTGTCCTGGCTCATGGTGGCCCTGGGGCTTTCTCAGATTGGGGGAAGGAGCGAACAGGTCATTAGAAGCAGAGGTCACCAAAAACAGCCATGAGCCTGCTGTGGCCTCTGGGTCCCTGTGGGCGTGGCGAGTGAGAGAGTTAGTGTTTCTCCTGTTAGGGAAGAGGAGCGCTCTATCCTTCTGAAAAGCATGCCCCACATCAAGCTCACACTGCGGGCCTCATGATCCGGGTTTAATGAGTGGCATTTCTTCTCAAAGTCTCATAAAAAAAATCGGTAGTCATGTCATGCATCAGGATGAATTTCTAAATGTAAATGAGATCCTCGCAGTAATTTATTTACATTTGTTTTCAGCACAACAAATGAGACATCACGTAGCTTCATAATTTTCCGTGACCGAGTCACCAGCGAGCGGTGTGTAATTTACTGTGATTTAGGATGCTTATCTGTAGATTTTTCAACAGAGCCGTAGAAGGCTAAAACAAGAGAAAGATACCCTCTGACCCACTTCCCTTTTATCTTCTGCTTCTTCCCCCCCACCCCCAACAAGTGTTCTGGGGTACACCACCATCTTCAGTCTTGCTTGATGATCGGAGGTTCTTAGGTGGACTGAAGGAGACGCCTATCCTCTATTTTAAGTGAGGTGCCTCAGACTGGCAGAGCTCTGATGGGACGGGGACAGTCAACATTGCCTTCGGGATAGTGGAAGGTGTGAATCACAGGAGTTCCTGCTCAGGGCTGGTTTTCTCACTGGGAAATATCAGAGGAGCTCAGTTCTACTGTTCTGTGATAGCACCCCGGGGCAGCACGGAAGGCAGACTGAGTCCAGTGTGTAACTGGATGCAGACTTCACTCAGTGGTATTACAAAGTTGTTCTATCTTAGGGCCAGCGAGATAGCTCAGTGAACTAAGCACTTGCTTAGGTAAGCGCAAGGGCCAGGGTTGGATCCCTGGCACCGCCTGCTGCACCAGCCCTGCCCCCAGGTGCGCTGAGTGAATGATGGAGTCTGGGTGTGGTGGCACACCTATAATCCCAGCACTAGGGAGGCTGAAAATAGGGCGATCGCTACAAGTCCAAACTGTGTAGTGAGACCCTGCACACACACAGAAAGCTATTATCTATCTTCTAGATTTATTGCAGCTAAAAAAAAATTAAATAAAGACACCCTGACATCAAGGTTCCGTAAGGGCTAGCATCCAGCTGAAGAACGAGAGAGAAAAGGTTCCTGAAAGCTCAGTGTGATTTGCGTCTTGTGCACCACATTTTCTAGGAGTATTTTTCATGCTTCTTTGTCGATTTGACCAAATCAGTTTGAGAACAGCTTAGGACCCTTGGGATTTAGTGACAAGGAGGAAAAGAAGGTGTTATTTTTTCATGCTCTGGAGTGAGCCTCTACCTTCGGGTCCATGGAAGATGATACTAGGGACGTTAAGGTTCTGGTCACTTTACCTGGGTCAGTGACCAAGAGTTATCACAGTCAAAACACAGCCCTAAACTTGTCCTACTCCAAACTCTCACCCAAATTAATAGATCACAAATATTTTCAAGCAGAGCTAAGATATAGGAAGGTATTTTTTAAGATGTGTTTTCTCAGTGAATATTTTGAGTTTCGGGGCTTTCTCTGGGACTGCATTCTGTCAGGGACTTAGGATGAGTGAGATCCTGCCTACCAGAAGAGAGCCCACTTTTCTCAGTGAAATGGAAAGTTCATTTACTCAGGAAAGCAAGTAAGAAAGAGAACCAACATGACAGGCTGTGTTTCTTAGTAATGCATCTTTCTTAATTGTCTCTTCCAAATCATCCCTGGCTAGCAGTTGCTTGAGCAGTATTTGAGTGTCTCACACATGGGCTGTGGTCCAGACGGACTCTCCTATAGGATTCTCCTTGCACACAGTAATTGTTGCTCTGCTTGGGACATTTTTTGCCTTAACCCCAGATATGCTTGTGAAATAGGTATCAAAATTGTTCTGGCTTTGCCACTGTGTCCTTCAATTTCCCATTGCTATAACAGAATACCTGAGATGATTAATGTAAAAAGAGGAAAGGTTCATTTTGGCTTACTGTTTTGGAGGTTTCAGTCCATGGTTTGTTTGACTCTATTGTTTCTATGCCTGGGGCAAGCAGGGCGTCATGGCAGAGAGTGAGTGGTCAAGCCAGCTGCATGCTTATGTCGGCCAGGAAACAAAAGGGAGGAAGAAGAGTGACAGTCCCAATAGCCCCTTGAAGGCCACGCCCCTGGTGACCTCATTTCCTCCCAATAGGCCCACCTCTTAAAGATCCCTCAATTCTGAATAGCCCTGTGTGGAGACTGCACAGCTTCTGGGGGACACTCGGGGCACAAACTGCAAGCATTCTTACAGCAAATATGATCAAAACATAAAAGCAGAACTTTGGAAGCTGGGGGAATTCACTGATTTGTGGAAAGTTCTCTAGACTTCAGTGGGCCTTCCTTCTGCATCCTGGAAAGAAAACTTTATGGCCTTGCACTGATGACACCATGTAGGTGCTCTGCGCCTCTAGCTTGGATCCTAGAGTAGGGCAAAAAGCAGAGCTCTGTTCTGCCCAAGCCCTAGACTGTTTCTCATTCTCCATGAGCACCGCAGTTAGAGAACAAATCCACTATTTATCTTAGGAATCAAAGACATCTGAACTTTTCTCGCACTTTCAAGTTAGTGGGTGGTGGCTTTTTATGTACCTTTAAAAGCTGTCGTTTTGATGAAAAGTTACATGCAGCTCTTTCCTTGTGAAGCCGCTGCTCGCTCCTCTTTGCCAGTGCCCGGGCCAGCGCTGGGCAGGGGACCTCACTGAGGAGCCGGCCCAAGGGGCCAGCCATGCCACCGGGCGAGTCCTTGTGCCACGGCGCAGCACTGCCGCGTGGTCAGGCGGAGGTGCAGTCAGTGCATGGCACCAGCAGGCTCAGGGGAACACGGAGGGCCAGGGCGGACTGCGGAGCTGTCCGCAGGGTGAGTTGGTGGTCACCTGCAGGAGGAGCTGGCGATGGAAAGCAAACACTGGCGCAGAGAGCAAAAAAGCGGAGGTGAGAAATTACGCGCCGAAGAAGTGCAGGGTCGCCGGCTGGGCACGTGCGCTCCGGGCTCAGAGGGTGGCCGCTGCTCAGGAAGGGGCGTGAAGCTAGAGAGGGAGGCAGGAGCTGGCGCGCCAAGCGCACGTGCTCCTCAGTGGCCAGCTAGGTCCTCGTGGAGGAAAGTTTGGGAAGGGCAGTGAAAGGCTTTCTCAGAGGCGTGATGTGACCACGTTTTCATCTGAGGAGGAACTACTTGTTTCTGGGTGGAGGGCCGGTGGGATGGAGGGGCGCATGGGAGGCTGTGGGGAGCCGCTCTCCTGGGTGTTGTGTCCAGGACATCTGTCTGCCGCGGGTGTCACAGACCCTGGAGGGCAGAGCCACTGGAGGTTTCCAGTGGAGGCCACCGGCCTACTGAAAGAGTTGGGGTCTGAGATCAAGGAGGACGAGGAAATGGCAGTAATTCAGAGGAGCGGGAAGAAGTCCAGGGAGGCGTCTCATGACCTCATTGCCAGGGTCATCTGGGGCTCATCTGTGTCAGGTGATGCCCTCAGGGGCATGATCTATTCTCCACAATTCTGAGATTTGAAAAATCAGTTGTTTTTAGTTTTAAGTTTATTTTGAATTTGGCTTCAAAAGGTATTTGGCAGCAAAATGTCACCTTAACTGACACTGGAGTCCTTCCATTCTTCATTAAGTGTGGCTATGCATGCATCTCCCTGTGGAGACGTGGATGGGCTTCACTGTGTCCCATGGAAGGGTTTCCTACCAGGGGGTGGGCCTTTGTTACTGCTGGTGCCTCTATGGACTGGTACTATCCATTAGCATTTATATAGCATGTGATAGCTTTCAGGGTATTGTGGTTGTGTCTAGCTGTTCCCCTAAAGCCTCATGCAGTCACTGGGGTGGCTTGTTGAGTTCATGATTCCTTCATGATCCAAGGCTAGGATTATGGCTGCGAGCGCTGCACCCACCCTGGAGTGGGTAAGCTGCATGCCTGCTGGCCAGCACGGCCACTGCCCCTCCCTCTGCTCTTTGCTGTCTTCTGCCTCCATGAACAGCTGCCCTCTGCCATGTGCCACTCTTTCTTGGAGCCAGTTGAGTATGGCTGAAACCTGCACTAACTCTGATCTAAATAAACCTTTCCTTCCTTAATGTTTGGTGTCAGGTATTTTGTCCCAGCAATGAGAGAAGAACTGAGGCACAGGGTACTTCTTTTTTGTCTTATTCCATTGAATATTTTCAGAAATAGTGTAGGGACCACACTTTTACTACCCCATAGTAAGCTCATTTAAAAAAATGTAAGCACGGGCTGGGGAGATACCTCAGTAGTCTAAGCGCCTGCTTGGCAAGCACAAGGACCTGGGTTTGATCCCTAGTATGCCATGCCTACCACTGAGACCAGACATGGTGGTGCACACCTGTAATCCCAGCATTATAGAGGCTCAGACAGGCAGGAGGATCAAAATGAGTTTCAACTGTGTAGCAAGACCCAGTAACAAATAAATAAATAAATAAATATTTTTTTTTATTTTTGTTCTCCATACAGAGGATGGAACTCAGGACCTTGAGCTTGCCATGCAGGTGCTTATGCCACTGAGCTATCCCCCCAGCACTCCACAAAAATTTTTTTAAATGTAGGCACAAAAAAGTTAAGTGAAAACCAAACATGGCAGTCCATCCCTGTTGACTAAGCTACTCAGAATACTGAGGCTGGAGGATGATAAGTGAGAGGCCAACCAGGGCAACTTTGTGAGATCTTGTCTCAAAATAAAACATAATAAAACTGGGGCTGTGCCCAAGGTGAGACCCTGGGCTCTGTCTCCAGCACTGCAAAAGAAAACCATTAGGTGGCTTGCTTCCACCTACATATTTAAGAAACAGCTAGCCTGGAAATTAAGCCCTAATTTCTTCTCTTTCTGTAACTTTAAAGAAAATAAACAAAAATCTCCCCACCATGAGCTTTACAAGTAGTGGAGTGACCTCCCACCCCTCTTTGCAGTTCTGTGGACTCTCTTCTCCAAGGATCTTGTAAATAAAAAATCAAGGTAGATCCCATGGTGTCTGCTGTGACTCAGATGCAATCCTGTCTGACAGCCGCATGAGTAATGACACTTTCATTTATTCTTAGTGTGAATGAGTGGAGGAGAGTTGTCTTTATTAAGTTCTCCTGCAATTGTGCATGGGTAATTTCTACTATAATGTACTGGGGTTGCCCCACCCCCCTCATAGACTCTCCCATGGACAGCCCAGTGTGGAAGCTCTAAGTTATGTTCTACTTCCTGAGATAGCACAGCAGTAAGATCACTGATGTCTACATTTCTAAAATAAGAAGCTTTTCACCTGTGTATCCTAGAAGAACATCATGTCCCAACTTCTGATCTATAGCGTGCTTATTGCTGAAGTGGGCATCCTAACGTTAACAAAAAGTAAAAGTCTACATCACTTATTGATTTGCACTCTGTTAAAGTGACAACAAGCTTTTTGGTTATGTCTCTCTGTAGAAGAGTTCACTTATTGGATTTTCAGTTTTCCTTTATTATGTGAGGGTAAACTATATGGACATAGGCTTGTACATATCAGCCTCTAGTACACGGTTGATAATTACAGTTTACAAATGAATTCTGTAAGTACAGTTGGCTTACCCAGATTATTAATTTAAGGGTAATGCCTACCCTGGGCTCATTTATCACTAAATTCAACAGAACACTTAGCTTTAATTCAACTTCAAGTAGAGTCAAAGAGAGGGCATAGAAGGAAAATATCTCTTGTAGCTTCTCCTGGGTCTGGAGAAGCCACTTACACCAGCGTATAACTATTGGAAGCACAAGCTAGAAGGGGACTTCCAGGCTTGGTCTTTCCCCCAAGTCATGGTGACGACAATGATGACAAAGAGCAGGAGGAACATGATGGACAGTAGACATAGCAGGATGAGGAGAGGATGGAGAGGAGGAGGGAAAAGAGAAAACAAGGGCATGTGGAGAAGTGTGGCTGCAGGTCACAGGGTAGCCAAGCATCTTTGAAGACAGGAGATGGGCTCTCTGGATCACTGTATGCGTGACATTGCACATCGTGGGACTCAGGAAGCCGAATCCCAGCCCGTCCGACTCCAGGGTCAGTGGGAGTCTCTCAGGATGGTTGGACACACGTGGCTTTTCAGGTTGACCGCAGTGCCAAAGCCGTCCCTGGACACCATCGTGTCACTCACTTTCTGAATTCACACACATGTTCAATATTTTATTATAACACAGGCTGTGTGTTTGATGGTTTTGCCCAGCTGCAGGCTAGCAGCAGTGTTCTGAGTATGCAGGAGGTAGGCTAGGGTAAGCTCGAATGATTACTAGGCTAGGGTATGGAATGTATTTCAGACCTGTGATATTTTCGACTCAGGATGTTTTATTCGGATGTGGCCGGTCACAAGTTGAGAGCATCTGTATTTGTTCTACTGTGCTATGTTTAAACCAACAGGAAGTGATGCTTGTTTTTATAAAAAATAAATAATGTTATACTCTGACAGTTAGGTTGCTTGGGGTCTTAGTCTGCATTGTGATGGTTGGTGTCTGGGCTTGCTTGCTTTACCATTTTCTTAGATTTTACTCATACTATAAAATGCTTTCTTCCCTAATATTTTTCCTTTTCTGACCCTTTTTATTTGTTATAAGATCTGTATCTAACAGGACTTTTTCAGACTTTCTGCAGAAAAATCCAAACAGTAGGTCTACGTTCCACTCTTGCCTCAACTCTGCTCTTACAGGAACAAGAAGGTCAGATGACCAGGGTTTTGGTAGGAAATTTCTTCCCATTTTCTTCCTAGATCTAGCCAAAAACAGCCAAGGTCCTTGAAATGTCAAATCATGCTTTGCTACGCAGAATGAAGATCTGCTTTAATTTTTCAGATCTTTTAGAAATAAGAAAATACGATAAGCATATTTATTAGGTAAATTTTCACACATCAAAATAATCTAAACACTTAGAACTCTTGTGTAGTAGGAAAAAAAATACTCCTGAAACTCTCGCCAATGAAATGACAAAAGGAACTGTGTGAATGGGAGCTAGGGTTTCACGAAAATAAATTGTTTCTATGTATTTTACATCCTCCATGAATTTGATTTTTATTTAGGTAGTGTAAGTTTGAAGCATTACCTGAGGGAAAATTTGCTTTCGCAGCAGGGGTCTTGGATGAAGGTCCTTAACAAATGCAAAGTTTGACATTCAAATAAAAGGAGCTAAACAAGGCTGATAAAGAGATGGCAGAAATTGACTACAGCCAGAAAGACACAAAGTGTGCAGACATTCTTCCCTTGAACTCTGCTCAGAAATGGAGCTGCCGCCCCAGCCGGGGCCCGCGTGTGCAGGTCTGTGAGACAGCCCTCTAAGGGTCTTGTTCTAAGGGAAGGGATGATTGGATACAGGTTCACAGGAAGTCGTTTAGAGGAAGGTCATCCTTCATCAATTCAGAGCAAATGATTCCACAGCTTCCTTGGGGCTTCAGATATTCTCTTCCTGTTCGATGATGTTCAGAAGTTGTTCAGCATTCAGGGGATCTTAGGCTTGTAGTGAATGTCTGGAGAATTCACGACAGTTCTGAGACAAAGGAGATTTGGGGATGATGGTGTTGGTGATAAACATGGTGGCAGCGATGGTGGTGGTGGTGACGGTGATGACAATGATGATTTGGTTTGGAAGTCCAGTGTCTTATTTTTCATATATCTAACTTCAAGTGAACCTGACTTAGACTCGAGGGCAACTGATCTGCTCCTCTTTTTTTAATGTATTTGGTACAAGGGCTCACTACAGAGCTCAAACTCATAGTGATCCTCCTGTTTCGGCCAGCACAGCACATGCTGGGGATCAAACCCGGTTCCTGTGCTTGCCTGAGCAGGCGCTTAGTCTGCTGAGCTATCTCACTGGCCCATCTGCTCCTCTTTAAATGTGAATCTGATTTCTGATCCTATGAGCTTCTACTTTAAAAGTCTAAACTGAAGAAGCTGCTCAGTCAATGTAGTGCAGGGGGAGACAGCAGGATGCCCACGTCTACGTTTGTACTTGTAGGAACTTCCTTTGGGAGGCCTGCTCACCGTTTTACATTCTATCCGTGTCCTCACCTGCAGGATTTCATGGAGCGGTGGTGGGGGCCCCACAGGGCAAGTGTAGGGAAAATAACCCAGGAGAGGAAACAGTAGGAGCAAACGCTGGTGTTAGAGCAACAAGTTCCAGATGCGTAGCACAGCAGAGTTGAAAGAGTTGAGTACAAACGGTTGCAGATTCCGACGGGAACATTAGGAACGAGTCACTGGATGGCTCCCTGTTAATTCCAGAGCACTTATACTATTTTTAAAATATCCCACAAACCTTTGCCTGACAAAGGAAGGGTATGAAATAAAGTCTTAGTCTCTGCAGTGACAGCTATTTCCATAGCAACCTGCCTGTCAATCAACACCCACTTCATCGAGCTACAGAAAACACCCCCAGAAATAAATGTCAAAAGTCTTAGGGAGGTTCCAAATTTAAATCAAACTTTAAAATAAATTAAAATAAGAACCCAAACACCCACAGCAGTCACAAAAAGTAAATTTTATTTGGGAAGGAGGGGAGGGGAGGTTGAAGACAAAGGCCAGAAGAATTCTTCAAGCAGATGCAGGAGGGGCTAGAAGGGAGGCTGCCCCTCTCCTCCCTCCTTGCCTTCAGTGGCCATTCAGGTACACTCTGTCCTTGCTGCCTTGTGCTGGGCTCTGCTTCCGTGTCTTCCCGATCTCCGCTCTGGAGTGTGAATGCCATGGCCTCTCATTTTTATGGTAGGAGAGGAGACGAAGTGCTAGTGGCCTGCCAGGGAGAGCACACACAGGCACTCAGAAATGGGCTCTTGCAGTCCTTAACGTAGTCCCGCGTCCTGTTTGAGGTCCTTGTGTTGCTGAGGTATGCTATGCAAATTAGCGCTAAACAATTCTCTCCTCTTTTATTCGGAGATAAAGCACAGCTCAGGCCTTCTACAGCACCTCAGGGATAAGTGATTTGGCTCCACCCCTCTCTTCTGTGATCCCTAAATTACCAGCAGAAGGGCACTGGCTGCAGCGTTTCAGAGATTATGGAGTGCTTGCCCTTCAGAAAGTGAGAGCAGGCCGAGTTCACTGGTGGCAACGTCTACATGCGTGGAAGCAGAGCAGCAAGGATTCCACACTCTCACGGTGTTCTTTGCCAAATGCAGTATAATCGTCATTTGACATCGCGCCAGTTCTTCACCCTCTATTTTTTTTTTTTACTATGAACAGAATATGTTGTTCACTCCTTCCTTTGGCATCTGCTGGGTCAGTGCATTTAATAATGGGTACCTTAGCTGTACTTTTCTTTCCGCCATGTCTAATAAAGACAGCTTATGATAGTCCTGGTTTGGGGTTGAATTAGGCACCCCAAACACATCAGTACTCTAAGCTCTTGAACCTCCAAGTGGGACCTTATTTAGGGTGTTTACAGTGATCGCCAAATTAATATCCAGTCACTAGGATGGGTCCTGATCTAGTAGGGCTGGCACCCTTGTACAGTGAGGAAATGGAGACATACAGATAGATGCGCAGGAGGGGAAGACGCTGGGAAGGCGCTCAGAAGAGCGCCTCCTCTAAGGGGCAGTGAGGGACTGCAGGAGGTGTCTGACCCAGAGCCTGCGGTGGCGGTAGGACCAGCACAGTGAGCGTTTCTCATTTGGATTTCTGAGCCCTAGGAGCGCGATGAGGGGTGGCTCTGTCCCTGGCTCTCCCCTTCTCTCTCCTTCCTGACCCCCATGACAGGAGCAGCTCTCCTCCGCCAGGCCCTCTGCTGTGCCGTTTCTGCCTTGGGGCCAGCCGGCCACAGACTCTGTCTGAGAGACAGGATAAACCTTTTCTCCTCTGTTGTGGGTGTCTTGGGAATGAGAAGGTGACTAGGGACAGAAGTGGGGGCTTGAGTGGGGCTGGAGAGGCAGCCTGCAGGCCCTGTGGAAGGCAGGAGGAGGAGATCTTCCCATGCTGCCCAGTCCCTAGAGCCCGAACTCAGCTTTCTCTAAACTGCAAGCGTCATTGTCAGTTTCTCAGCACCGGTAACTCAAGCAAGGGTTTCTAAAGCCGACAGGTGAGGAACTGTTCCTGGAGCTTCCAAGCTAAGTGAACGCCAGGTGCTGTTTCTAAGGTAGTGAGTGGGTTTGTGAACCCCCTTTCCCTCAGATTCTGTGCACTGGAGACTCGGGGCCCTCTAGTTTCTTCCTATCATTACGTGTACTATTGACCTCAGCAGATATTGATTGTGCCACCTATGGGCATAAACATATTCCAGTTTTATCAAATTCTCAAGGAAAATACAGTCTTAAGTACCACAGAAATAGATGGGCCTCTCAGAAGACTTGGCCCAACCCTTTGTGGCTGTCTACCAGAATAGCACACGTGTGGTGGGGGCAGCCACTGCGAAGCTGATGAGACTCAGGCTGCGGGCCACCTCCCTTGCACAGTCCCCCTCCCGAGCTTTGCTTACAATTTTGCGTATGTATTTGCATTTGTCTTCTTTTCCTCAAAGCAAGCCTTTCTCCATCTGCTTGAGGTTCAGATACTCCAGACCAGGATATTTCCCCAGTGCCAAGCATGGTGGGTACCATGGAATCAGGAAATCCTAGAGGGGACAAGAGCCAGAGGAGATGCTAGGATGAGGAGAAAAGGACAATCAGAGCTGGGTCTCACAGCGGGAGGGCCCTTGCCGGCACGCGGGCACCGGGTTTGGCTTGCTGCGCTGCCATCTTAGCCAGCTGTCCTGTGGCTGGACATGACTGCCACACCCTGCGCTTTAAAGGAGAAAAGGCTTGTAGCAGCTAGCAGTCACAGAGGAGTAGGGGAGAATGTGTGGAAGGAGGAAGGCCTCTGCAGCCTGGAGTGGGCCCTCAGGGAGCTCAGAGGGGGCCTGGAGGACGCGTGTGAGGACCTGGAGGTGTGGGGCTCAGCTTGTGTGTGAGGCACGCGTTTCTGCCAATCGCATCTCTTTTCATGGGCAAAAGCCAATCCTAAATGAATGAGCAGAGAGCGTAGGTGCTCCAGGGAAGCAGGAATGTGGGTGACCCCTCGCAAAGGCTTTACACATGGACACTCTGCGTGCTAACTGCTGAGCAGAAGCAGGTTGTGTGTCGCCTCCAGCACAGGGCGGAGGCTCCGCGGATTGCGCAGCTGCCCCGTCACCACTCGGGCTCTAAGGAAGCCTGGCCTTGCTCCATCCGGGGCCGTGCCTTGCGGTGCCTCCTGCTGACTGCTGTCGTGTCCGCGGAGTCTTCTTTCCATGCTCGAGGCAAGCCTAGAGTTAGGAGAAGAAGGTTGGGGGGCCCAAATGCACGTGTGCCCCTCACTTGGCGCCCTTCGGTGATGGACAGGCAGCATGTCAGTTTTTCTGTCGTGCGCGTATGCAGCTGGGAAGTGAGTTATTTATAAGGAGACTTTGCACGTATGTGGCTATGTGCACAGTGAGCAGCTCAGATGGCACCGTGAGCTGGCGGCATCCGGCAGGGAGCCCGGGCAGCCTCGGTGTGTCAGACTGTCCAGGGCGGGCGGCTGGTTGGGTTCTGCAACCTGGCAGGGCCTGCATGACCCTGCTGTGCTGGTATCTCTATCACAGATCGAAGAGCAGGTCCCTTCTACCTGGAAAGAAGGGCAAGGTGGTAAGGGACTGATATTGTACAGAGAAGGATCGAACTCCCCTTCTTCCTGTCCTGCCTTTCTTTCCTAGTCTCTTAATGTTTTCTCCTGTGATTTTCTGTGCAGGGCCATTGTTTCCCTGGTTTTTGGCTATTTTACTTTAAAACCACGTGGCCTCTTTAGAGTCCTTCAGCGACTTCTTTTTCTGCAGGGTGAAGTCTGGCGTGGGGGTCCAGCACTCTTCCATCCAGCACTTTGGAATAAAAACAGCCTTTGCCAGCCTTGGTTCTTTGTGAAGACCACGGCTAGCCCTTTGCCTGATGGGTAGCGTGTATGTGGGAGGATGCATTTGAGCAGATTTTTTGATTGAAGGATAAACGTACCCACAAATCACAGCGGCAATCACAGCCAGCCACCTCGTTCCTGATGGCTTCACAAGTCCACTCTGCAGCAGAGAGGAGGCCACGGGGCACTGCCGAGCCCTGCCGAGTTGTTTTGGCTGCAGGGGTGGATGCTCCTCATGCTCTTTCTCTTCCTTTTTCATTCCAGCTGCCTTTGTGTGTGTTTAAGGCTGTTGCTAAAATATGTTTTTCAAAAATGTGATTAACAGTCATTTCCAGGCCCAGACCTTGGCCTGCCCTCACCAAATAGGCACGGCATGGGGCAGCAGGCAGACAGCAGAGTAATGTGAAAGGGGCGCGTTTGTTGGTTGGAAACCATGCTAATCTCTGCATCTGCCCCTCTCTTTGGGGCTGGCTGGGATCATCTCTGCTCTTCCCATTTGCTGATGTGTCCCCTACAGCAAAATCTCTTCAATTTTCAACCCCATAAATAAAAAGGTGCCCATGGTGGGCCTGATGTTTATGCGCTGAGTTTGAGAGCAATTTAAAACTTGCAAGTGGTACCCCACGGGATCCGCCCATGGGGGCAGGGCTGTGGATGGCTGGCACTCTGAGAGTTCTGTAAGCCACTTTGCGACCTGAAGCTTTCTTGCCAGACACCACTGACAGTAGGCAGTATGCTGACTCAGGCATCAGGCAAGGCCAAGGCATGGCCGGGCTAGGTTTGTCTTATATTTGCTGCTTTCTATCACCTTTTTTTCAAGTCAGATAACAAACATCATGAGTTCCTTTTGATACCTCTGCATGCCTGGACATTTTGGGCCAGAGAACCCTAAAGCCCAAAGCCAGGGACTCGATTTTCCCAAAAGAATCATGGCTGCCTTGGTGCGCTCTCAATAAGCATACAGTATCTACCATCCTAAGATCAGACTTCAAAAGAATAATCCAGCCTGGGCTAGGTACCCTGAGAGATGAAAGGGGGTGGTTCTACCTTAGACAGACAGAATGTAGAGAGACAGTTATAGTCACAAGGAAGCGGGTTGAAATTACGGGGAAGGAAATGAATGCAACCCGTTGTGACATGAAATATTGCTCACCATGAAAAATGAGGCTGTGCTTACTGCTCCCAGGTAGATGCCTCGACATATTGGAGAATAATCCTTGGGCGGCAGAGAAACTTAGCCAGTGGGGCGTTAGGCAAGGTCCTCTCTCCTATCTCTCCGTCCTGCACTGCCTAGCTGGCTGCCAGTAGGGAGATAATCGTAAAGCAGCGCTCACTATTTAAACAAGTCTTTCTCCCACAAGAAGGAAACGGAATTTGTTTCAACTCAGCCCTGTGGAAAACCTTGGAGATGGAGACTTAATTGCTAAAGCGAGAGCTGTTGTCCCTGATTAATAAAATAAGACCTTTAATATTTCTGAGGGTAGGTCATCTGATGCTGGTCCTCCTGGCAACTTTTCCTGGACACATGGGGAGCCTTGGAGACCTCGCTCGTCATGGATCTGTCTGTCCTTGTCCACAGGGGGATAATGGCCTTGCATGCGCCTGCCTGGGTGCCCAGGAAACCTTCCCTACTCTGCGCCGTCAATGCCCCCATCACTGGTGTGCAGGGGTTGGATTCCATCTGCAGTCCAGACTAGTACGGAGCAGATTCTGACAGTGGAAAAAGACCAGAGTGCAGGAAAGGTGCTGCATTCAGAATCAGAAGTTTGTGCTCCAGCCTATCGTTCTTGGTTCAGCTCTGTAAACCTCCAGTGGCCCCTTGGCTATGCTGGGATTCCAGTTACTTGTGTGAGGAGTGGAAGAAAGAATCCCGTCCCTGTCCTCCCTCTCTGTGGGCACGGGCATGGAGGAGAGGTGCGGAGTGCAGTGAAGGTTGGAGGAGTGAGGATTTCAGGGAGTGCTGCCCAGGGCTTGGGGCTGCTGTCCCTGGAGGTGTGAGGAGTGCGAGTCCTGCTGCGGGGTCTCTTGCTGCCCAGGGGCTGCAGGAAGAATGTGCTGTGGGTCCAGGCCCTTGCGTGCGGGGCTGAGGGCTGGATCGCCATAGAGCAGCACTCTGGGACTACACAGGCCCTGCGCCTAGGCATGCTGTGGGCCACGTGACAGCTGCAAGTTTCCCGCACGGACTCCATTTGGGTCCCATGGTGGGTCTGGGATTTTCTTTTCTTAGAAACCACTGTCTGTCTGGTGCCTGGAAGAGTGGCTGGTGTGCAGAGAACATGCAGCATTTATACACTAATGAGCAGAGGAAGGAGGAGGACAGGGAGAGAGGGAGGGAAGGCAGAGGGAGGGTCAACAGTCCTCCCAGGTAAAAACTCTTCCACAAATGTGGAAAGCTTGGCTTTATCAAAGAAAATAGCCTAAGAGTGAAAGAAAAAGGGAAAGAAGTTTTTGGAGACCATGCTGATAAAGATGTTTACAAAACTGACGTTTCTAACTTCCTTATCCTCCAAAAGGAAGTTAAAAATGGCTTTTGGCAATAATCCTTCTAAGTCGTTTCAGGCGCTGAGCTGAAGAAAAGGATAATGTTCTTGAGCTATCCCAGGCCTGTGCAGCCCAGTTCCAGCGTTTGATAGGAAATGTCATTGGCTGCTATTTTTCTTTCCCTGCCTCCTCTCTTTGGAACGAGAGGTGAAGTTGTTGAGCTCGCAGTTACATGGCAGCATAAGACAACACTGTGAACGATTTCGATTGAAACAGCATGGTGCTCCTTCCTCTCCCCTCGCTCTCTGCTTTGCATTTCTGGGAGAATTGAGACATGACGTTCATGTTCAGCATTTCAGGAGACGGGAGCGTCTCCTTCCCTCCCAGGAATATCGTAGGTGTGTGTGTGTGTGTGCCGGGCGTGCTGAGAAAGCCCCTGTGCTCTTTGTGTGAGTGTCACGTGCAATTACTCTCTTATCATTGCTGAACTCATTACAGTTCTTTGAAAGAGCTGAAAAAATAAATCCTGATGGGTGATTTAAAGGATTAAATCACACACAATTAAAGTAATTATTATAAGCCTTAAACTTGTGATAGGACTTTTCAAGTCTGTCTGGGAAGGCTACAATAAATAAAACAGGACAAAAGCTCAAAAAATTACTTTGACAGCAGTGCGGTTTACTAATTTGTTAAAAAGCAACTGGTGTTACTAAGCCAGTTCCGCAGCATATACTCTTGGCTACCCGTGGCCTGGAGGACGTAGTGAAGCTATCTGTACGTGATAGACTTAAAATGAATGAACTGTGAGTGGATCGGAGCTCTGTGCAGCGTACATGTGCCAGGCTCATTCCCCACCTCCAAACAGTGAGTTAAGTGATGCATCAGTGGTGTTATGAATGGAGTAAATTTAATAAATATGTATATCAGACGTGTCTCACCAATAATCAAGTACTGTAAATTTTTCACTTCCTCAATCATTATTTTATTAATTCAGTCATGTTTTACTTAACATTTTAAAAAATTTACAAACTCATTCTTAATGCCACAAATTATATTGACTATTGAACATGTGTTTCTACCTTGTTGGAACATAAAGAAAATATCTGATCAGCCCTAGGTACTCAGTTTTACAGTTTCAAAGCCATTTCTATTTCAACTGGAATAGACATAATAATTTTGTGAGTTAAACAATAATTTGGGGGCCCTGGCCCAGCGAGATAGCTCAGTGGACTAAGCTCCTGCTTAGCCAAGCACAGGGACCAGGGTTTGATCCCTCGCACCACATGCCGCACCCAGCACCACATGCTGCACTGGCCCAAACCCTGGGCATGCTAAGCTGGCCACCAAGACTGGATGTGGTGGCGCACGCTTGTAATCCCAGTGCCAGGGAAGCTGAAAACAGGATGATCAATGAGTCCGAGCTGTGCAGTGAGACCCTGTACTACATACACTTAAAAGTTGTGGGGTTCTAATAATAAAATAGTTCTACCAATATTTTTTTCAACCAATAATTGTTAGCTACTGCTTTGCTGAAAATAAGTTGTAACATGGTTGGGACAAAATATCCACCAATAACAGCCCCTACCTTGGTCTTTGTAGGCTGTTGTCAGGTGAAAAATATGGGAAGGAAACAAGAACAACAACAACAATAATAACAACAACAACAATATGAGAAGGAGCTCTTTTCCTATTAGCTGTCTTGGATTGCTTGACTTAAACATACATAGAAAAGAAGAAATACTTTGTCAAAGAAACTTGTGGCTTTACATGCATTAACTCTTTTCTCATCTTGAGAGAGACCCAGTCAAATCCAACTCTAATTTTAGTTGCTGTGCAGTATATTAATGGGGAATTTACAGTACTGTAGGTGCTGGGTCATTTGTGGAGTGAAACACTTCCTGTTTGGTCTGTGTTATCATTGGAGGAGGAGGACACAGTAGGGCAAGTTCTTCTATAGGTTGCTCAGTCTGGGCAGGCTTATCACCAGTACCCTGAGTTTCTTGTTCCACAGAGGGTTTTTATGTTAATGTCAAACAATGGGGATTGGAATTCTTATCAATTGAACTGTTTATTGTTCATTTTACCATAAGGGACTAGGACTCCAGTCTTGGTTTAATACTTACTTTCCAGTCCTGATCTTGCCATTCTTAAGTAGTATCATTGGGTGAATAATAGCAGGTACTCTTTTGGTCTGGATTTTCTTTTTAATTTTTATTATTATTTGTAATAGTGCTGGGGATTTGAACCCTTGTGCATACTAGGCAAGTGCTCCACCACTAAGCAACTTCTCTTGTCCTTTCTTTTTAGACCAAGTTTGCTAAATGGCCTAGACTGGCTTTGAACTTCTAATCTGCCTGCCTCAGCGTCTGGAATAGCTGGAATTATAGACACATGCCACTACATCCAGCAGGCTTGATTCTTTCTAATAGGTGACTGGCTCTTGAATAGTTGCCCATATAGGATCCTTGGAGAAGTGAAACTGGAAATGACCCATTTTTGAGAATTTCAAAAAACTAATGAAAATAAGCTATAACATTGCAAGCTTAGTTGACTATCTTGTTGGTTTGGATTTGGGTTAGCATTACACAAACTCCCTGCCTCTGTTGATGGTGCTAAATGGGCTTGGGCTTCAGGTTCCCCTGGGACTCTCCCAGCCCTGGCCTCTGAACTGCTCCTGGAGCTCACCAGATTGGCTCCTGCCTGAAGGTGTTTGCATAGCAGCTTCCCTCATGGAAATAGACTGTCACACCTCTGTAGGTTTGATGCCTTCCATTGTTCAGGTCTTTCCTTAAAGGTTACCTTTGCAATCAAGTCCACACCAACCAATTGCCTGCCTGAGCAGTGAACCTGAGAAACAGTAAGGGCTTCAAAACTGTGAGTGAAGGAATTATCAATGAATGCTGTTCCTGCCTTTCCTGGGCAGAGCAGTTGGAATCTTGCTCTTGATTCCTTTGCAGATCCCAGGGCCCTCCAAAGGTCTCTAATAAAGTGAGAGTGTGCTTCATTTCCAGGGCGATTTCCTATCTTTCTGAAACATGCCTGGGTTTCCTCCTGTGTCTCTGGAATTTCAACATTAAAAAAAGGAGCAGGAGAAAAGCAGTAAGGTATGTGGTCGGGGACAGGTTGGTATTACTTACAGAAGGAAATTAATCGAACCATTTCTGTACACATTAGGCAAATTGTTTCACTCAGAGTTAAAAAGTAGCTTGGGAACACTAAAGTATGGGGTGTCTGCCTGCACTTTATGATGGTCTTAGCTTATGACCTTATGTGGGTTTTATTTCTCTATTAAATCAAGATATGTCTCATGGAGGCCACCGTGTCACATGACAGAATGGCTCATTTTGGTCCACAAGACCAGAGCTGTCCCTGGTTGCATGGAAGAGTGTATCTGTCTTCCTCGAGTGTGCACTGCAGATGCTGGGGTGGTGACTGCTGCAGCGTGCCACGGATGGGAACAGGACGGGTAGGCTCTGCTCATGGACATCCAGGGTGCCCCGAAACCTCTGATCCCGGCCCCAAAGCTCTTACTTGCCCTGTGGGAGTCTCTTCCCTTGGAATGAGTGCAGCAGGAGGCTACTGAGCCTCTTAAATCTATGAAACATAAAAGATAGATAAAATGAAGACACAGCTCTTTGCAAATGGGAAGCAGACCAACATGTGGATGGCACGCAAGGAAGGAAGGGGAAAGGGATGGAGAAACTGCAGAGACGTGTTATGCTCATGCACCAGCTCCCCACAATGAATGTAATCATCATGTGTGGTAGATATGGACTAATAAAAACAAAAGTTAAACAATGAAGCTGCCTCTGCTCAGTAAAAACCAAGTGAGTGGCGTGTGTTGACATGTGCCCCCCACAAGAAGCACAGAATCCTCATTCCCAGTAGCTCCAGATCTTTGCTTCCTTGGGCCTAGACATTTGTGCTTGACGATGCTTAGGTCAGGCCTTTTCATCCTAACCCTATATGAGAGGGATCCATATGAAGGAGGAACTTTGGGCCCAGAGACAGAACAACGTACCATGAAGGTTGAGGTTACAGAACCCCCACAGTGGCAGATGAGTCACCGGAAGCTGGGGGAGGAGTGTGGAACGGGCTCCCTTGGCAGCTCTCAGAAGGAGCCCTCTGTGTGGAGATCTTGATTTGTGGCTCCAACCCCCTGGTTCTAGGAGACAAGTGGCTGTGGTTTGCGCCAGTAAGTGTGTGACAGACTGTGTACTTCTGTGTGATGAAGCAAGCTGTTCACCTGCAATCTACTCTTCGCATTTTTCGTGTGGCAAACTG
Source organism: Octomys mimax (assembly GCA_002564305.1). Classification (NCBI taxonomy): domain Eukaryota; kingdom Metazoa; phylum Chordata; class Mammalia; order Rodentia; family Octodontidae; genus Octomys; species Octomys mimax. The sequence goes on along the minus strand of NDGM011181337.1, from coordinate 12,105 downwards.
TGAGGCACAGAGATGGTGCTCATGTAATAGAGTAGAGGTTCAGCCGTATTTCCTCAGACTGCTACCTGTGAGGTACAGTACCTTGGCTGTGCTGCAAGATGGCCGTGGATGCGGCATGGGGACTGGAGAGGGGCAAAGAGGCCCCACTTTGGTTGAGCATGCATACAATCTCCAATGTCTTTGGAGAAAGAAGCATTTGAGTAGCTTGCTGTCCTGGAGGGCACAGAGCTGGCAAGCAGGCTGATCCACTTAGCTTTAAGTTAATCTCAGATCTCCCTCCATTTTTTCTTTTAAATCACATTGCTTCCAACAAACTAGAACCCCTCAGAGTGGCTGCGCAGTATGCCTTTGCTGAGTGAAGAAACGAATCTAAAGACTTATAAGGCAGGCTTTAGGTAAAATACCACATCTTTGTCCCTTAGGTTTTGAGTGGATAAGAGAGTCACGTGTTAGATGGAGAAGAAAATTAAGTGCTGTGGTTTAGACTGGCTTGGGCTGGGCTTGAATCCCAGGGTGCTGACCTTAGTCACACACACATGCACACAGCCCCATGTCTTCAGCACAGAGATAAGAACGCCTTACAAATGCCTCCTGCCTAGGGTACTGGATGTAGTGCCCTGAGCACTGTAAGTGACATTAGCTTGATACACAGTGGTTCTCGGGATTTAAATAAAGGTTGTGTGAGAAGGGGCATCTTTACCTGGGAGATGTGACAGAACTACGTGGTGAATGTTTAAGCTCCAATGATTCCCGCAAAGACTCACCCCATTGTTTTAAATACACTTATTCCACCATGCTTGCCACTTTCTAAAGCAGCTCTGGAAGTCCTCTTTTGTGAGTGTCTTTGTTAGATATGGCAAAAGAGACAGTGAGTACTGCCTCCGGGAGCTGCACAGCAGAGGGGCAGGCTGGTAAACATGCTCAGTGTATCTCCATTCACCTCATTTCCTGGGCCTAGCACTATGTGACTGCTGGCTCTTCCCAAAGCCAGGATGGCCACAAAAGACAAAGCCTTTGGACTGCGGGACACAGAAGCAGACAGGACAGCACAACTGAAGGCACTTGTACAAGTGTTTCCAGATCTGCTTCAGAACGTTACAAGAATGATAAGTGGTTTACATAAGTGAATGGCAGTAGTTGGAGAGGGACTGATCGCAATGTTTCATTTTTTAAAAAAAATTAAGTATTCACCATCCTTTGGTCATGCCTCATACACTAAACTCTGCACCAGCATGGCAAGTACAGTTGTCTTTTCCTTAAATAAGGGCAAGATTCGAACTCAGTCCCAGCTCTGGTCTTCCCCGGAGTTGACCATCTCTACGCAGATAACAAGGGGTGGGCACGCTGGTCCAGAGAGGACAGAACAGAACTATCTCACAGTAAGACATCAGTCCATAGCCTTCTCTGGCTGGGGTCACTGTAGTACTCAAGCAGGAGAGAATCATAAATTATCACAAGTACAGAGAGCAGGCCACATGGGGCCCATCCAGGAAGCGTGGCTGGCTGGCACCCGTCTGCAGCTCAGTGGGGCAGGAGCCTTGCAGATGTGCATCCACAGCTGGTTCTGTTCTCCAAAGTCTCCTTTCTCAAAGGCTGGTCATCGCTCAGGTTCTCCTCATGGTCATTTATGATTTGTCCTAATTTTCCAAAATCTGGTAAACCTAACAAGAAGCAGAATACATCAATTTAAATTTTTCTGTGTCCCAAATTCTGGAGATGATGAGATCTAGAAGTTTATTGCATGAAGCACACCGGGATAGTCCCGTCTCTCGTAGATAGAGTGATTGGGGTGCCTGCAAGCATGCACGTTGTGAGCACAGAGCTCCCGGGACCCTGGGTCTTGTGATAATAGAAACAACAGTTAATGATCAGAATATCAGTAAGTTAAAATTATGAAGGGATAACAAAACAATAGAGAATATTACAAGTGGCTTTACAGTGCAGTGACTTAGTGTCTAGATACAATATTGTATTTTCAAAACTTACTTTTAGACTGATAACCTTCCACAAAATGAGGATAGAGTAACAAAATAATAAGAACACAGTTGTTTTTGTTAGCAGTCAAACAACAGTGAGAAAGTAGAGAAACCATGTTGTTAATATTTGAAAGTTGATTTCTATTTTCTTTCTTTTCTTTGTCCTTGTTCATACAGCTTTAAGAAGTACAGAATCAAAGCCAATATTAATGTCTGTTCTTTAGATAAAACATCTATTTTACATTTTAGGTATTTAGCTTTTCTTGCATTTTAGTACTGAGGAGAGTCCCTTGAAAACAAGGTCTTGTTTTTGTGAGAAGTCAGCTCTTTACACCTGAAATTGCAGCCCTCTGTAGTAATGAGACCAGTGCCTGTGATGACACCAAGGCAGACAGAACCCCCAAAGGAAGCATGTGAAGGGCGTGCTCCTGCAAATGTCCTCAGTGATGGCACTGAGAGGAGGCTGAGTCTGAGCAGATGAAGGAATACCCAGGCCGTACTTTTAAGGCAAAGCCAGCCAAGCGGATGACCTTTCCTCTCAAGGTGAACGGGGCCCAGCAAGATAGCGAAGCCATGCTGGGCTTCCTGGCTGTCCCACCAACTCATACCTTCCCTAATTCTTACACATCTCCTAGTTTTGCTAGCACCATGTGGCAGAGGAGGGTGTTGCTGATTATACAATGTATGTAGAGCCCTCTGTCCTTATTCCTTTTTTTTCTTCTTGTGGAACCAGGGATTGAACTCAGGCCCTTGCATTTTCCAGGCAAGCACTTATTCTACTGAGCTATCTCCCCAGCCCCTTATTCTGTCCTTATTCTAAAGTCTTTACCATACAGACTCACCAAAACTCTATGGCAAAGATGATCTCAGAGGTAAGTAAGTAAATCCTCCCTTCATTCAAATGGAATGGGGATCTCCACTCTGTAGCCCTGGTGTGAATCACTGAAAGGTGATTGTTGCAGGAAACTAGTAATATGACCTAACAAGGGAGGGTCTGAGATGTATGTAACTAGATGTCGACACCTGGGGATTCCCTGGGTCCTGTTGCTGAGCCATGTACCTGTGAGGGCTTGTTCTGGGCACACGTGGCAGGAGGAGCAGGCAGCCCTGTCTCCATCCGTGTCGCTCTCTGCTGCAGTGGTCTCCTGGGGATGTGCTCTGCAGAATGGCCCTTCAGGAGCTCTCCAGAGGCTAAGTGTTGGATGCCACCAGGAGGGGCTCATTACACTGAGGGAATCAATTTAGAATGACTTTAATGGGATTGGTAGTCAAACTGCAGTATAGCCCTGTGACAAAGAGAATTTAAAGTACCCTGCATTTATTATGCCTTTCTCTCTTTAATTATGCCTATCTTTAATATTCTACTCGTAGCTCCTTTAATGTTTTTCTTCTCCACATTTTTGGCATTTTTATGATTTGCAGTTCCATTCTAAATGGGCACATGTCATAATGTCATCTAATTCTATTGAGGAAAAAAAGTCCCTGTTTCCTGTGGCTTTTGGCCAAGTCATACTATTACTTTTGATTCTGATATTTTTTCCCCTCAGGTTGTGTAGTCTGTTCAATATAAAGTAAAAGATTATTTCCTACTTGGTGGTGAGACTTAGTGAGTTCTTTTGTGACCTCTTTGAGAATGTGTTGATGGTTCTTACAGTCAGATTCCTAACACCTGATCCAGGCTTGGCTCACAGAGTGTGCTTGGTAAATATTGGATAGGTGGATGGATGGATGGATGGTTGAGTGGCTAGATGGATAGATGAATGAACGAATGGATGGATGGATGACTGGATGGATGAATGGGTGAATAGATGGATGGATAGATGGATGGATGGATAGATGAATGAATGGATGGATGGATAGATGAATGGATGGATGGATAGATGGATGTATGGATGGATGGATAGATGGATGGACAGATGATGGGTGAATAGATGGATGGATAGATGGATGGATGAATGAATGGATAGATGGATGAATGAATGGATGGGTGGATGGATGGATGGATGAATGGATGGGTGGATGAATAGATGGATAGATAGAGGGTGGATGGATGGATGAATGGTTGGGTGGATGAATAGATGGATAGATAGAGGGCAGAGGGACAGATGGATAGATGGATGGATGGATAGATGGATGAATGAATGAATGGATAGATTGGATGAATGAATGGATGGATGAATGAATTGATGGATAGATGGATGAATGGATGGATGGATGGATGGATGAGACCAGAATTCAGGTGAATGCTCATAGGGCTCCATTCTCATTGACCAGCTTGAGAGTGGACATGTACCATGGCAGAATGATGAAGCTGATGTTTGAGAATGCTCACCATTTGGCTTTTCCTTGACTTGCTGCTACCTTCCATTCACTCAGGTACCTATTCAGTTATCAGGAAGGCCCCTGTGATTGCACAGATTCCTGCTCCATTATCTGCGTGCACATCTTTGCCTGGGGTTTCTGAGTGTTCTGTTTTGTCTCTGCCCTCAAATGGATTCTCATCTAGTTTTCTTCCCCATCGCTCCACTTTGGCCTTTCTTCCTCTTTCCATTTCTTCATCTCTTTCAGTCCTCACTACTGCTGCATTCAATCCTCTGCATAGTTATTTCTTATACTCTCTCTTGAAAATCATGTCACTTCTGCAGCTACCTCTTTTTCCTTTTCTGTAAAGTCCAGAGGTGCAGAGGCTTCCAGTATCATGTAAGAAGTCACCCCGCTTCTTCTCCCTTCTTCCAAATCAAAATTCAGTTTTCTAACAGCCACTTATCTCATCTGTTCTACCATCACTGGGCCAGATCATGCCAAGACTCTTCAAGAAGGGGACAGACTTCCCGTTTCATTTTATTTTTTTAAATCAAAGCCTTCTGCAGTGGCCAAAGGTTAATTTTCCATGGTAGCCTAGCTTTAAAATCCTGGCATTGAATGGAGACTCAGCCCCATTTGCTCTGTTTTACCACAGAGAGGCTTGTAGCTAGAAGGGAAACAGCAGAACAGGCTTCGGATACAGGCCTGACTGATAGCTGAATTGAAAGGAAAGGATGAAATCTGCTCAGGAAGTAGAGGCGAGCTACGAGCCATTCTTAAATTGCTGCCTTCTTTTAGTCATTCATATTATTAGACTCTCGATGCTGTATTGGTGACCAGAGGTTTGTGAGTGAATACAGCTCAGACTCAGCCTGGAGAAGCAGATGTTCTCCACCAGAAACATGGCAAGTGATGGGGCTAGCTGTGAGGCCCACACACTGCCTGGCGCTGGAAGAGATCCAGGCACAGTCCTTGGGAGAAAGCCCGCTGAGAGGAGAAGGGTAGCACCTCAGTAATCAGAGAAAACAGAGGGAGGCCGCAGTGCTGGTCCCATGCTGAGCAGGCTAGGTACACACGGGGCAGGCAGGAATGGAGGGAACTTCCCCCAGGACTGCTTGGCAGTGGAGCTCTTCCCAAAGGCCAGGGGACCATGGTGGGGTTTTAAACAGGAGAGTGATGTTTCAAGGGACACTCTGGTAGTATCCTAGAGGTGGATGGAGTAAGAGAACAGATAGGGAGAGAGTGCATCTTCATGAGATGACAGGGGCTTCCCTCAGCTGGTGGTAGTGACAGTAGAAAGGAGTGAGGACTCAGGGGACAGAGAGGGTGGTGGGCAGGCCATGCCACTGTACTGCAGGCAAGAAAGGAAGGAGTGAAGGGCGGGGTGAAGAAATGCACTGGGTCTCGTGGGCCCTCGGGAAAGGCACTATTTCTGGGGAGTCATCTCAGCAGTCTTTGGTCTTTAAGTGCAGGCTGGTTCTCCTAAAAGCTTCCAGACTGACATCCCGAAGACGAGTGCCATCTCCTGTCTCATCATGGTGCACAGTGAGCCAGGCTCGCTGAGGAGCACACATCTGGTTGCAGAAATCCTGCACAGCAGGAGCATGGGGCTGTGGCCACCACTGCAGGCTGCAAGTGGCTCGAGCTGAAGGGAGTGTTGTCAAGTGGAAGGTTCAGATGCGATCCTTAGCATCCCCTGTGAATGAGTTCATTCATTCGGAAATACCAGGTGTGTGTGTGTGTGTGTGTGTGTGTGTGTGTGCACGTGTGCACTTATGTGTGTGTGTGTCTCGTGTCCCTTCCAGCCATCCCATCATGGGAAAGGTCTCTTTTCATGAGATGATGGTGATATTATGGACGTCTAAGAACGAGGAACTAGAGAAAAGCTGGTCACCTTTCTCCAAAGTGAGCCAAGCAGTTGTCAGATCATTTCTTTCAATCGTCTAAGTCTGGACTAAAACTGCACTGGTGACTTCACAGTGGGTGCCTGCAGGACCAAGTCCCAGAGGTGTGGAAGCCACTTGCAACTCCCCTAGGAGATAACGTTCCATGGGTAATGCAGCCAACCAGCCCAGGGACACGCTTACATTTAAGAACCCTCAGAAATGCACTTATGCACATTAAAAAAAAAAAAAAAAAAAACCTCCTGCAAGGAGTAAAATGCGAATGAAAGAGATGATTCATTTTATTAGAGCAATTAAAACATTGGCTCCTGTTTTCATCCATCATACTCATGAAATAAAAATATATTGAAGAAAAAGTGATATTTACCTGGAGATAAAATTTAAAATAGAAGGCAGATGAAAGCCCATTTTTTTTTTTCTGAAAGAAGTCACTGCAAATCTGCTGGAGGTTATAACTCAGGCAGCAGCTCATCATTATGGGCCAGGAGTGGGAGTGAGATCACCGTGAAGCGGAGCCAGGGTGAGCACACGCTCCTACCCAATATCTTTTGAGGCACAAATGTAGCCAGGAGTGAGTCATTCAACAGGGTGCCTTGGCGGTGGAGGGTCCTGATATAAATGGGCTGGATTGCGGCACAGGAAAACCCATCGCCTTCGCGCTGGATCTACCCTCACTGCCTGCCTGCCGGTGAGTTCCCAGGAATCGGCTTCCCAGATTCCACTCTCTACCTCAGGCCACTGCCATCCTGCAGGGCTGCTTCAAGTGCTCAGAGATGCCGCGCAGACCCTGCTGGCTCTGCTGCCAGTGCCAAGTGATGTAACCTTTCCTCCTTGGGTTGCAGATGAGTTATATAAAAGGAGCATGGGACATGATCAGTGGCCGTGGGCTTTGCTTATCACGGTGAGCCCCTGAGAGTGGGTGAGGGATGGAGAGCTTGAGACCCTGGCCCTACCAGGTGGAGGCAAGAGCAGGAGGAAGAGGTAAGGGAGGGATCTTGTCCTCAGCTTTTTGTTCACTCCACACCAGTAGGGCAGCATGGGGAACCTGGCAGTGCATGGGACTCAGAAATATGGGTCCAGCTTCCTGGGGCTGAGTGGCCTTACTTTGAAGAGTTACTTTAAATGGTAGATAAACCCACCCATTTGTCCATCTACCCATCCATCCATCCACACACCCATCCATCCACACATCCATCCATCTATCCACACATCCATCCATCCATCCATCCATCCATCCATCCTTCACCACTTACTGAGTTTTTACTAATTGCTCAAAACCCAATTGTCAACAATGACAATAGAGTCCACACTTTCATGGAACTTTACCTAATAGACAATTTGATAAGTAAATATATAAAATACCAGCAGGTGGTGGTAAGACAAGGTAAGGTGTGAGCGGCCCACGTGGCAGTGAGGTTGAGACAAAGTGATCAGAACCTCCTTTGTTGGTGTAGGAGGTGACATGGTGTGAATGGAGAAGATGAACCTCCGAGGCTTCTGGCACAGTGCCGACCCCTCAGGTACTGCTGGGCCAGTGGTGACTGTTGATACAGTTGCTCTCTTCATTATCCTTGGGAATAAAGGTATATGTCGAGCCTGTGTGCTCTTTGCAAATTTGAGTCTATAAAGTATCACAGGGAGTTTGGTCCAGAACACATTCATGATGGAAGATTTATTTTCATGTATGCTTAAGAGGCAGCTAATAGTGTTTAAAGGAAAATCAAAAAATGCTGAGTGATTTGTGTAGTTAAATATCTTACGAATTTTTTCCATTAAGCAGATATTTTTTGATCACCCACCTGGGATTGGGCAGGACAGCTAGGTGAGGGGGAACAACCCATACACTGGAATCTTTGCCCTTGGCAGCTTATAATCTTTACCCGTAATAAGTTATGACTCTTTGACTATTGGTGTTCATAGAATCTGCAAGTGGGATTTATATGCTGACAAGGCTCTGAGAGTTTAGAAAAAAACAAGCTGCACTTGAGTGTTAACTTTGATGTTTGTTTAGTTTTATAAAATATGTAAGAGGCTTTTCCATTAGTGAATAAGACTTTCAAAAAGCTTTCAGAATCTCATGTCACAAGTAGTTAAATATCGCTGGGGGGGGGTCACTGAGACTGACAGCTCAGAAGGTTAAGCACCGAGTGTGGTTTAGGGTGCATGGCCAAAGCGAGCCCCTTCCTGACTTAATTGAGGTCACGCGGGCCCAGTGGATTCATTGGGTCTGCAAAGTCCAGACTCCGAGTGAATCCAGAAGTCTGCCTGGCAGCCCTCCCTTGTGCTTTGGCCTTTGTAGGCAGCAGGTCTTTCCATGTCTGGGAGGGCGAGGGACACAAGGCACAGTGCCAGGATTTCCCAGGGCTGCAATGAAGGGGATCTTCAGTGCAGTGATTTATCCCCGAGGACCACAGATGGGGTGCATTAAGGGACAGACACCAAGCGTGCCCTGGGACGTCTTTCTAGAAGCAATGCTTGCTGTTTGCAAGTTCTATCCTTTGGGTCCAGATGAAGCAGCTACTTAGTGGCCTGCTCTGGTTGCTTCAGACATAGCTGTGATTGCTACATTAGATACTCCCTCCCTCCCTCCCTCCCTCCCTCCCTCGCTCCCTCCCTCCTTCCCTCCCTTCCTTCCTTCCTTTCCTTCTGCTTCTGGGTCTTCAGGATAACGTTCCCTGCCTTTTCCTTCCCTTTTCTTCCACTCTGAGTTCTGTTCTGTAGGTACTTTCCCACCTGCTGTCTTCTCCCTTAAATGGGCTGGGCCTCATGAGCGCAGGACGTTTGCCTGCCACGTACTTGGCCCACACAAAAATTTGCTCAACTGAAGAATTTTACTAGTCATAGGTGATAACCCGTGGAAGGAGAGCTGACTTCCTCTGCTCACATTTAGGAGTGTTTGGTCCTCTGTGTTGACCGGAGGAAAGAGACAGAAGTTTAAGCATTATTGCTAAGCATTATGGTACAAAATTGGTACTCAGTGCCAGACATTAAGAGACCAGTATAGGTGAGGCTGACATTTTTCTTTATCGATTATTTTTAAGTGTTTTTCTTACCTTTCTATTTTTGCAATTTGAGAAAGGGATGCTAGTATTTATTTTAATAGTAAGATCCGTGAGTCCGTGTCACAAAGCATCCGTGTTTGGGGGCAGGTGTGTACCTTGGCTGACACTTGTTCTCCCAGAGACACCATCTTTGCCCTCCTTCCCCTTAGGGCAAACACCCTTCAGTGATACCACTTGCAAATTCTGGATGTTTTGATCAGAGTAAGTAGCTCCATGTTGGAAAAAAAAATCTCTGATGATGTTCCCTTGGAGTTCTGATAATGTTAAGAGTGAGGGACTGTGGGCTGTAATAGTTTCTTACTGTCACTACAGATCATTTAAGCTAAAGCCAGACAACCTTTCTCAGACATCAAATTTCAGGAAACTTTTCAAATGTCCCAGAAATCAGTGATAGGAAAGAACTTCCCAACAAACCCTTTCCAGGGAGAAGTGACTTGCAAACTCCTGCTGTGAGGGCCGCAGGGGGGCCAAGCCTCAGGGTGGGAACATGAGCCCTTCCAAGCAGCTCCCCTGGGGCACACACCTCAGGACAGGAATTTCATGGGGGAGATTGGGCACCGTGTGGTGACCCGCACTTGTGCATGCAGGCTGCCTGGGCTTCAGGTTGAGACCTTTGATTCCTGGTACCCTAGAAAGCCTGTTTTTGCCTTTGGTTGATACTTTTAAAAAGAAAAGGGAGAGGCATTGAAAAATCTCTTGTTTTGAATAAGCTCAGATCTATTGTTTCGCTGTATCTTATGATCAATAAACCACCCGGATGTTGGGTGCAAGCAATAGGCACTCGTGTGTGCAGACAGGAAAGCCTGCGTCTCCAGCATCTGCCCTGGGCCTCTCGTGGTGAAGTGGGGACCTTGTAAACCTCATGAAGCCTCAGTTATCCATTCCCTGTCCATTCTGGGGAGGGAAGAGTGGAGACCTTTCAGACGTGGGCACGGGCCTCTTCCTGTCACTTTATGTGCATTTCTCCTCTTGTGATTTGGCCTGAACAGTCATTCTCCTTCAAAGCTGGTGAGTTATTGGGGTGAAGCAGAAGGCAGTGTGGAGTGCACAGGGCTGCTGAACAGCACTGGTCACCTAGGAAGGTACCAAGAGCAGCACTTACGGGAACCAGAGCACAGCCAGGGAAGGAGGCAGTTGTCAGCCTTCCAGGCCCACGGACTTAGAAAACAGCGACTTACGTAGGCATGGACCAGGTAAACCGCAGTGTCAGCACCTACTCTTCTGGAGGAGAGGGCTGTCTAATGGAGGGGCTGAAATGGAGAATGAATCTGTAGCCAAACCAGGGAAACTGAGGTTGGAGCTCCATGAAGAAAGTGAAAGAGAAGGCGAGGAGTTTGTTGCCAAGTCCCTGTGCCCATCAGCGACACAGGACCCTGAGAGTTGAGAGTTACGACAAGGAGAGGCACTGGCGAGAGTGTGTGAGGGTCACACATGGTGGTGGGGGTGCGGCAGAGAGCAGGCTTTCATGGGCAGTCCGCAGAGTATGGCGACCATAAACTTAAACCTGGAGGGTAAGTGACTTCCCCTGAGATCACTTCTTCAAGGTGAGCGGAAAGCACAAGTGCTGGTGGCTCCTGGACCTGATAAGTGGCACCCTGGCAGTCACTAGCTCTGGGCCTGCCTTTACTTCCTTCTGATTGTCTTCTCTCTGATGAACTTCCATATTACAGCATCTTAAGTTCCCACAGAAGCAGCTGCAGAGACCAAGCCTCAAGGGCAATAGTTTATTGGTAGGTGATCTCAGCAAAAAATGAAAGAAGGCGGGATTGGAAGGCCGCCCTGGAAGTCACTGTGCATTGCTGGTACTTGGCCTTGCAGGGAATCTCAGCAGGATCCCACAACGAGTAAAGAAATGAGACACTTCCCCACTAATTCTTGTGTCAAAGGCTGCAGCTTTGAGAAGGGATTGCTTGCCAAGCTATTTCCACTGACGCACTAACAGGCACACAAAGCACCATGGCACCCAGGGGATACGCTCAGGCCGGACAGTCCAGGTGGCCTGAGCCAGCCTGCGCTGAGCTGCTGAGGGCGAGGGTGCTGAGTGCTGTATTTGTTAGTCACTCTCCTGTCACCCACAACGTCCAAGAGAAGTCCGTTTCACTTGAGTCCAGCCCCGATTTAGTTTCTGTCAGGTCTAGTCCACGATCGGCAGGCTCCAAGCGGGGCCCAGTGTGCTGGGAAAGCATGTGGAGGAAAGTTCGCCCTGTGGCAGCCGGGAGGCAGAGAGAGGGAAGGGAAGAGCAGAGGGTAAGCACACACCCTCCCAGGTTGGGCATCAGTGACCAGCCTCATGCCCAGCCTTACCCTGGAACACCGGAGACTTTGGAGAGCATTTACTTTAGGTCTGAAGTTCTGCTGTCCTTAGGAAGTGCTTGAGAAGTGGTAGACCAGAAACAAACACCTTCTTCCTAAAGCCTTGCCCCAGAATCCTCTGGGTCTTACAGGGCACTCAGAGCCCTCGGCACCCTTTCCTCCGCCTTCAGGCTCTGAATCAAGATTCCCCCTGAGAGTGGGAGGTGTGCAACTGGGCTGGGGCCCTCTGTCAGGGGCACACGCTCAGGTGTGCTCTGTGCTTGGCCTGGACACACACTTCCAAGCAGGATGGGGTGGAGGAGCAGGCAGCGCCATGGTAGTTCTCTCTGAGGAGAGGCCCTGCTGTCTCTGTCACCTGCTCTTGTGCACAGTGACGATGCTCCCCAAGCTGGGCCACCTGTGGGCACAGGTTCCTTCTCTCAATTGTGGCAGAGAAAATAGATGAAATTAAAAGTGCAAAATTAGGTGTCAAAGTGAATATATTTTTTTTATTTTTTAACATTTATTTATTTATTTATTTATTTAGAGAGACAGAGAGAGAGAGAG